>ML326140.1:0-176636 GCA_005239505.1 Nicotiana paniculata | reverse complement strand
CATCAACACACACCCCAAGCCAACGCGTGAAGCGTCGCAATATACTGTGTACATCCCAGAATCAAAAGTCAATACTAGAACTGGCGCTGAAGTCAATGCCGCCTTGAGCTTCTGAAAACTCGCCTCACACTCGTCAGATCATCGAAACAAGGCATTCTTCTGAGTCAATCTAGTCAATGGAGCTACAATAGAAGAGAACCCCTCCACAAATCTACAGTAATAGCCTGCTAGGCCCAAAAATCTCCTGATCACTGTAGCTGAAGTGGGACGCGGCCAACTCTGAACTGCCTCGATCTTCTGAGGATCATCCTTGATACCCACTCCGGATGCCACATGCCCCAGGAATGCTACAGAATCCAACCAGAACTCACACTTGGAGAACTTAGAATATAGCTTCTGTTCTCGCAAAGTCTGGAGCACAACTCTCAAATGCTGCTCGTGCTCTCCTAGGCTACATGAGTAAATCAAGATGTAATCAATAAAGACAATGATGAAGGAACCAATATATGGCCTGAACACCCTATTCATCAAGTCCATGAATGTTGCTGGGACATTAGTCAAGTCAAATGACATCACCAGGAACTCATAGTGGCCATATCTCGTACGGAAAGCAGTCTTCGGAACATTCGAGGCCTGAATTTTCAACTGATGGTATCCCAATCTCGAATAAATCTTAGAAAACACTCGATCACCCTGCAACTGGTCAAACAAATCATCGATGCACGACAAAGGATACTTGTTCTTTATGGTGACCTTGTTCAACTGGCGGTAAACAATACACATCTCCATGGACCCGTCCTTTTTCTTCACGAATAGAACTGGAGCACCCACGGCGATACACTCGGTATGATGAACCCCTTTGCCAACAACTCCTCAAGCTGATCCTTCAACTCCTTCAACTCTTTCGGATCCATACGGTACGGAGGAATAGATATAGGCTGGGTGCCTGGAGCTAAATCAATGTAGAAATCAGTATCACGATCCGGAGGCATGACCGGAAGATCTGAAGGAAATACATCAGCAAACTCTCGGACAAATGGCACTGAATCAATCGTCGGAGACTCGGCGGTGGTGTCCCGCACATAAGCAAGATAGGCCAGACAACCTTTCTCGACCATATGTCGAGCCTTCATGAATGAAATAACCCAGCTGGCTGCACTAACTGAGGAACCTCTCCACTTCATCCTAGGCGACTCGTGCTTGTTTAAAGCAACTGTCTTGGCATGCAATCTAGCACGACATGATATGGAGATAGCCAAGACATGCCTATAATAGCCTTAAAATCAACCATGTCGAGCAATAAAAGGTCCGCTCTAGTCTCGAACCCACAGAAAGTGATCACACAAGACCGATAGATCTGGTCTACCCCCAAAGAATCGCCCACAAGAGTGGACACATATATAGGAGAACCCAAGGACTCGCGAGGAGCATCCAAAAAATGAGAAAATAATGCCGATACATATGAATAGGTGGATCCTGGATCAAATAATACTGAAGCCTTTCTACCACATACTAAGATAATACCTATGATCACAGCGTCTGAGGCCACTGCATCTGATCTGGCCGGAATAGCATAGAATCTAGCCGGAGTACCGGAAGACTGTGATCCACTAGAGTGAACAGGAGGATCCTGACCTCCCCGTGATTGGCCTCCACCTCTAGGACGACGCCTGTCGACCTGTCCTCCACCCCTAGGTGGCCTGGCTGCTGGTGCCGGACCCATTGGCTGATAACCCCATTGTACGGCCTTGCCCCGAAACCTGGGACAATACCTCCTCATATGACCTGGCTCCCCACACTCGTAACAACCCCCAGGTACCATAGTCTGCTGCCCCAAAGAAGAACCCTAAATCGCCGGAGGGCGATGTGAGTCCTCTGGCAAACACTGAAGTAGGGGCCGGAGGATCTCAGATGACTGGGATAACCACTGGGTGAACCCTGAATGGCTGGTGGACGGTAGGAACGCTCTGGCATGGTGCTGAAATGAGGCCTCACTAGAACACCTCGGGGAGGTGCTGGATATGAAGGCCTACTGGGCTGACTAATGCTAAACTGACCTCTGCTCCTAGCTGGGGCACCACTGAAATCTCCGTAGAATCTAGCCCTCTTGTCCTGCTGCCCCTGCTCCCTGCTCCTCGACTGGTACCCATCGATTCTGCAAGCAGTCTCTACCACAAGCTGATGATGAGTACCTATCTCCACCTCTCGGACCATGGTGGCCCTAATACCTAGATGCAACCCAGCCACAAATCTTCGCACCCTCTCTGCATCAGTAGGTAGTATCATGAGTGCATGGCGAGACAAATCTGAAAATCTGGCCTCATAATCTGTCAGTAACATCTGTCCCTGCTCTAGCCGCTCAAACTGATACCGCAGCTCTTCCATTTCAGAGGGTGGGATATATCTATCCAGAAACATCTGCATGAACTACTCCCAAAACACAGGAGGAAAATCTGCTGGCCTGCTGAGAATATAGGACTGCCACCACCTACGAGCCCTGCCCTCCAACTAGAAGTTAGTGAAATCCACTCCATGGGACTCTAATATCCTCATGTTGTGCAGTCTGTCCCTGCACTTGTCCACAAAATCCTGGGCATCCTCGCCTCTCTCACCCCCGAAGACTTGAGGGCGCAATCAATTCAATCTATCCAATAACTTCTGTGGATCATTGTCCGCAGCTAGTTTGGGCTCAGGTGTTGTTGCAACAAGATGGACCCCACCCATGGGCAGTATACCTGGGGTATGATATAATGCTGCTGTCTGGCCTGCAGCCTGGGCAGTAGGGGTCTGGACTCCCCTACTTCCTGGGCAGTAGGGGTCTGGTGTCCATAAATCTCATCATACGGCCTATGACCGCCTGGAATCCTGGCGCCGTCATGAAGTCTACGGGAGAAAGATCTACTGGAGGCACCTCGTCATGCTCCTCAATGATAGGTTCCTCTGGTGGTGGAACCAGAATAGATCTGGGATGAGCTCGTCCCCTACCTCGGGCCAGTGCCCTCCCTCGGCCTTTGCCACGACCTCAGACAACGGGGGTAGTGGCCCCTCCCGGGTCTGGAACATTAGATGCACGCGTCCTCACCATCTGTGAGAGAATAGAAGAATGAGATTTAGTAAACCATAGACTGCACGATAGAATAAGAACAAAGAGAGGTTTACTAACACCCTATGGCCTCCTGAAGATAATTACAGACGTCTCCGTACCGATCCACAAGACTCTACTAGGTTTGCCCGTGACTCGTGAGACTTATGTGAACCTAGTGCTCTGATACCATGTTTTCACGACCCAAAATCCTAACTTAGGTCGTGATGGCGCCCAACGGCAGAGTCAGGCAAGCTAACACTAAATTTACTAAGGGTTCTTTCTTATTAGATTAAACATTTCAACATATACTCAGCTTTTAAAACTTAAAACATAAATCGACAAGGATAATTAGCCAGTTTTTAATCAAAAGCGGTCATGAGGAGGCGTGATCCAATATATATACAGACCTGTAATCCATAATAACTATCACATGTGTGCCAAGAACTAGTGTCAGAAGTCCTACGTACGTAGCCCCCACAATTATCACACAAAGCATTTAAAACACCTACGGGGACAATTCCCTCTTACGAGGTTAGAAAGGAGACTCACCTCACGTCGCACCTACTCCCCGAGTCAAGAATGCGTCAAAAACTCCGAACTCGTCACCCAAAGGACTCGAAGCTAACCAAACGTTACGTAAATACATCAAATTATACTCAAAGCATGGAATTCTCCTATTATTTAGTCAAATTCATCATTCTTGAAGAAATCCCAAAATCCAACCCCGGGCCCGCATGCTCGGATTTCGAAAATTCTCGAAGGCAACACTCACCCATAACCTAAGGATCATTAATATATGATTTTTGTATGATTTCATAGCCAATTCACGTGTAATACTCTAAATTCTCGAAAGCCCTAGGTTACTACCCAATTCCTTAATTTTTTCACTACTTAGGTAGTTAACTAAACTAGGAATTCATGCATTAACTAACTTTAGGGTAGAATTCACTTACCTTTTTAGTAGCTAGGTCGTGGAGCTCTTTCCCAAGCTTCCAAAGTCTCTAATGGTGGAAGAAAATGGGGTGAAATGAAATAATCCTGTGTTTTAAAGAACTCACTGCCTACTGTGGTTCCGCACCTGCGGCTCAAGGATTGTACCTGCGGTCTTGCGCCTACGAGAAAAGACTCGCACCTGCGGAAAAGGGGCACGGGGCCTGGGCTCACACCTACGGGGAGGAGCTCGCACCTGCGGCTCCGTTCTTGCTAATATTATCCGCACCTGCGAGAAATGGGCAGCCTCACCTGAAGCCGCACCTGCAAGGCAAGGACCACATGAGTGGTCTCGCACCTGCGACTGGGCAACCGCACCCACGGTAACACCAGATTAGGTGCACCAACAACTGCTTCAGCTAGTTTTTGGCCTCGTTTGGTGCCCGAGAGGTACCTGGGCCCACCCGAGCCCCCGTCCAAATATACCAACAAGTCCTAAATCATAATACGGACTCGCTCGAGCCTTCGGAACACCCAAAACAATGCCAAAACTTAAAATCACACCTCAAAACCCCTAGAACCAAACTTAGGAACTTTAAGTTTTCTTGACTTCACTAACAATACGCCGAATCGATCTATACTACTCGGAATGACACCAAATTTTTCAAGCAAGTCATAAATGACATAACGGAACTATTCCTGGCCTCAGAATTCTGTTCAAACCTCGATAACACAAAAACATGCCCCAAACCACAATATGGACATAAGGAACTCTTATTTTAATATTGGGCGCCGAAATGCTCCCGGGTCATTCGAAACCCATTCCGAACATACGCCCAAGTCCAAAATCATCATACGAACCTACCGGAACCGTCGAAACTCAATTCCGAGGTTATTTACTAAAAATGTTGATCGAAGTCAAACATGGCCTTAAAGGCCAACCTGAAGGAACCAAGTGTTCTAATATTGCTCTAAACACTTTTGAATCCCGGACCACCCGTCCCCGCAAGTCATAAATCATAATAAGCCTATAGGGGAGTCTCATTTAGGGGAACAGGGTCCGATATCGCAAAACGACCGGTCAGGTCGTTACAATTTTGTTGTGGTGTTCCGACATAAGTGCGGTGTATCACTATGTCCTCTCTACTGCAGAAATTATGGAACTCAGAATTGCAAAATTCCAACCCATTGTCAGTTCAAAGACTCTTAACTTTTCTTTTCGTCTGCCTCTCAACCATCATCTTCCATTTAACAAATGTCATAAATGCCTCATCTTTTGTTTTCATAAAATACACCTACACTATCCTTGAGTAATCATCAATCAAAGTCATAAAATAAATGGCACCACTCTTGGAGGAAACTCTATTGGACCCCACAAGTCAGAGTGTAATCGAACTTGTCTCTGGTCTTGTGCTCGGCCTTCTTGCTAAACTTTGCCCTTGTCTGTTTACCAAAAACACAATGCTCACAAAAATTCAAAACTTGATTTTTGTTCCCATTAAACAAATTATGCGTACTCAACAAAGACAATCCATTATCACTCATATGGCCAAGTCGCAAGTGCCACAACTAAGACTGATTCAGATCACTTTTCCCAGAAGCTACAACAGCTTCCCCTTCAACTACACTGACCTAAAAATGATATAATTTAGAATGCAGTTTACCCTTCATGAGTACCATGGAGACTTTACACACCTTAAGTATTCCATTCTCGGATTGAATTTATACCCTTGATCATCCAAAGTCGAAAGAGAAATCAAAATTTTCTTTATTTGAGGAACATGCCAACACTCAATGTTTCTGATAATTTTGTCGAACATTCTCAATTTGATGTTACCAACCCCCTCTACTGGTAATGGATTATCAGCTCCCATGTAGACATTACCACTCATTTTCTTGTAGTTGCAAACAAATTCTTTTGTGGACACATGTAGAAAGTAGAACCATAATCAAGAACCCTAGAATTCTGCCCATGACTAGAACTAACAACACAAACTTCCCCAACATAGTCACTAACATCAGAATTATTGCTAGTGTCAACAATATTTGCTGAATTATCTATTTACTTCTTCCCTCTTTTCTCCCTCAGCTTAGGACAATCTCTGTTGTAGTGACCTTGGTCCCTGCACTCATAATAATGTTGCTTCCTTGCTCTAGACTTTGATCTAGCGGTTGACTTTTTCCTGTTAAAGTCCTTTTGTTGTGTTCTTCCTCTAATCACAAGACCCTCACCCTCAATTATACTGTCTGGAAAGCTCTTTTTCAACTCTTTAGATTTTAGTGCATTACTAACATCTTCTAGTGAAATGATGTCCTTCCTATATAGAAGCCTATCGGCAAAAGTATCATAAGACAGTGGTAAAGAACATAACACAATCAAGGCTTGATCCTCACTCTCAATTTGATATCCACATTCTTCAGGTCCATTATAATTTAATTAAACTCATCAATACGAGTTCTAACAGGTTTACCTTCATTTATACGGAGATTGTATAACCTCCTTTTCAGGTAGAGGCAGTTTGTTAGCGATTTCGTAGAATACAGATCTTCCAGCTTCTTCCATGCCGTTGCTGCAGAAGTTTTTTAGCAATTTCCCGAAGAACGCTGTCTATAACGCTCATGAAGATTGCACTCAAAGCCTTCTTCTTCAGGTCTTCCTTCTTTGTCTCTTTCATCTCTTCAGGAAAATCCTCATCAATTGCCTTCCATAACCCTTGTAACACCAGGGATGATTTCATCCTAATCTTCCGTAGACTAAAACTAGAACCCCCGTCAAATTTATCTACTTCGTAGTTTGTTAAAGATGATGAAGACATCTTAACCCTAGATTATATGTAGAAATCCAAACTTTTCTCTGATACCAATTGTTTCTGAATATCGTGGGTTAACTAGCACACAATCACATTCAAAGAAAATAGAGAAGAAAAATCAATACAATGATTTAACGAGGTTCGGCTAAGCCTAATCCTAGGGGAAAAAGCAGAGAGAGTTTTCCACTATGAATGAAAAGAAAAGCACAATATAATCTATAGGATCCCCAACTACAACCCCTATATATAAAGCTCAAATAGTCCCAAGCCTATAAGAGAAAGGTTTTCCAATTTGACAAAGTCTATATATTTTCCTTTCCCAAATCTATTAGGACAATGTGTTTTCCTAAACATATATGGATTATGGTTTTCCTAAAAATACAAGGAAATGATTCAAGCCACAAAATAACATAAACTAATCTAGAGTAACAAAATAAGAGATCAAAGAAAATAATTTGGAAAGATTAGAGACGAAATCAATGGGAGAAAATACTCCAGAGCTATAGGTTAGCTAACAATCCCGTTGAGTTTTCTACTTAAATTGTATAATTAATTTATCTGGTTTATTGATTGACAAGGTTAATATTACTCGTAGCCTCCTCCCAAAGTACTAATCGCCTATTCAAGCTAACCTAACGCCTATATTCCTATAGAATTAGGATTAACAAGAATGCATTAATAATTCCCGTATAATAACCAAGGACGACGATTAGATATATCCCTATCCTAATCGTAAATCCGTTCCCGATGCTTGAGTTCAAAATCTTGCTCTATTCAATCTTATATGCAATCTAGAATTTCATCTACCAAGTTCAATCCTAGATTCGTAGATAGTATTTAATTGGTGATCAAGCAATCAAATAATTAAGCGCAAGATTGAATAGATAAACTAATATGATAAAATAAAAAGAACAATTCAAGCTTCAAACTAAAATTATTTACCCGTAAGACGGTACAATAATTTTTTTACGTGATTTCTAGACATGTGAATTAATTTGATCCTGAAATAATAAAATAATTGAAAATGTATAATACTTAGCCTTGAAATATAGATGAAAACAACAAAAGTGATAATTCTGGGACAGTGCTTCGGGGCACAGCGATGATGAGATCAAAAATCAAGAAAGTAAAATTATATAAAGCTTTGTATAGAATAGAGTGTAAGTTTATCCAGAACATTCGTGTCATTTACAATGATAATTGGACTCACTATTTATAGCTATGTCTAGGGAAGGATGTCCTAGGATCATTTCCTCCCTTAATGTCAATTATGAGGATTATTGATGAGTCATTGATGAAGATGTAACGACGAACATAAATTGCAAATTCTCTGTAATGGACCGCCGCTCTTGATGCTGCAGAATATTCCTTAGTAAATGGTACCGGGTGCAGAGCATTTACTACACCTTTATGAACGTTATCCTTTCCGATGACAAGCGGAATGGCTGTGTCCAGTCTTCGGCCATCCCCACCTTGGGTTCTACGAGTCCTACTTTTGGACAACCACATGTCATATCATATTTTACCCTATACAGATAGTCTCACTGCTTTCTGGTGATACAACTTTGTGTTACCGAAAGGTTGGTAGAAACACCTTTTTGGCTGGAATTACTATAACTCCTTCTGAAGGTTTCTGAAAGTTGATTAGACGCACGCCTCTCCGTATTTAATGCACCGAACACACGTCATCCCATGATTCATCAAAACTTTTGCCGATTATTGAGATAATCATGGCCATGAATTTAGCCGTCAAAATTTTACTTATGCGCAACATTATTTTCCTTTGCGTTTCACAATTCCTTGAACTTCTTATTTGCATCTTTGTTTTCCATCCTTTCTCTAATTCTCTTCCAACACAAACTCTTTTCCTTCTTCCTTTCCAATGGCTTCTTCCTCTAAGCGTGTTGGTTCTACCAAAAACAGGAACAAAGCCGAGGACTCTGTTCCTCTAACGGTGGATTCCATCATCCGAAGAAGACTTAGTACTTCGAAGAATTTTGAAGAGAAATTCCCTACTGCTAACCCTCGTACATGGGTTGTTAGTAGGTACACTTCTTCAATTCTTCCTTCTAGTATTCATGATGTGAAGGAGGATTATTGCTTCCATGAGTTAGATATTATTGTTCATAATCTGTCGGAGTAAGTGACCCTTCCTAATGAAAGATTTACATACTTTTTTACGTATCCTTTACTTTGGGTGCGTTTTCTGTGAGCGAGAGCTTGATTCCATGATTGTGGAGTTTTTCCTTTATTACAGGTGTGTTTGGCATAGGTAAGTCCTTCCTTTGACGCGTTTTCCAAGAAACTAGAGAGGAGCTAATCTTAGCTCATATGATGAATCTCTATTCCCCCAAAATCTTCCGCGGGGGAATGATAAACCTTTACAAGCGCGGCCACCATGTTTTGCTATCTAGCATGGATGATGACAACGACCGTGGGTGGATGGAAAGGTTCGTTGTAGTTGCCACCAACAACATCATTCCGACAATGTCTTCATCCTTTCCAGTCGCTTGGAACCGCACTCATAAATTCTTCGTATAGCATTCCTTTTTGCTAGATGTTTTTTGGATGTACTATCTCTTTACCCTTCACATGTATCAGCAACTAAATGGATCCCACCGGTATAATGCATGTTAACTTAGTGAATCGCTATAATTAGTTTCCTTCTTTTTCAAATGTTCAACGTAATATAATCAAGATATAATTCAACGAATTATCAAAAACTGTAAAACAATGTTTTCCAAAACAACTGTCAAAGTCTGGCTGGCTAACGATTCATGTTGTAAACACCTAGTCTACTTGCGATCAACGAAACATATTTCCTAAAAATATGAGAATCTCCGTCAACTTTTGTAACGACCCGGCCGGTCGTTCCGAGAGTTTATCCCCGTTTCTCCCTATTTCTGTTTCATTATTTGTTGTTCAACTCTATTATGTTGTGTCAGGTCGGTTGGCTCAGGTTCGGAGTTATTTTGTTTTTGAAAGGAATGAGATACTTAGTTTTTTAAGTTTGGTTATTAGTGGAAAAGTCAACCGGAAGTTGACTTATAAGTAAATGATCTCGGAATTTGGTTGTTATGGTTCAGATAGATTCGTTAGGTGATTTAAGACTTCAAAGCGTGTTCAGAATGTTATTCGGAGGTCTGTGGTAGAATTAGGTTTGAATTGGCGAAATTAGATTTTTTGCGATTTCCGGTCGGCAGTGGAAAAATTTGGTATCAAGGCTGTAATGGAACTCCGGAAGTTGGAATACGTTCGTAGTGTCGTTTGTGATGTGTGTGCAAAAATTCAGGTAATTCGGGCGTGTTTTTGTTGGTTTCGGCATCGTTGGCGAATTTTGGAAGTTTAGAAATTCTTAGGCTTGAATTCGGGATTAATTTGATGTTTTGATATTGTTTTGGGTGTTCCAAATGGTCGACTAAGTTTTTGGGATAATATGTGACATATTGGTATATTTAGTTGTGGCCCCGAGGGGCTCGGGATGATTTGGAATGGTTATCGGAGAGTTTGATGAATTTCGTATGTATGGACTCGTAAGTGAATAAGGATTTTAATTTATGTAATTCTTCTGGATTCCGAGACGTAGGCCCGGGCGTCGGGTTCGGCCAAATTCATGATTTGTGAGGTAATTTGATAATTTTGATGTGGGCTTCGCTCCTTTAGCATGTATTAATGATATGATATTGATTTTGGATAGATTCGGTGCGCTTTGATGCCGAGTCGAGCAAAAAGGGGATCACGGAGTATATTTTCATCGGGTTTGAGGTAAGTAACGCTTCCAAACTTGGTTATGAGGGTTCGAAACCCCGAACTACGTGTTATGTGATTAGAATTGGGTGACGCACATGCCAAGTGACAGGCGTGCGAGCGTGCACCATGAGATTTGTGAACTGGTTCATTCCATGGCACCGTTTATTGGTTCTCTCTTGTTGATATTTGTGCTTCTGTCAATATGACTGACGTGAACATGCTAGAAATCATGCTGGATACTATGTAAAGGCTACATGCCGATGTTGTTGAGACCCGAGTGGTCATTTATTGTTGTCATCTCATGTGTTTCATTGATATTATATACTCAGTCCTGTCATTGCATATCATATCATGTCTCAGTCTCGGTAATTATTGTTTTGCACATTATATCATTGATTCGGGCAAGTTAATGCATTGTGAGCCCATGTGAGCGAGACTGGAGAGGATGACTGAGTGAGGCCAAGAGCTTGATATTGAGTGACAAATATGGGATCTGGTTGCATGCCGCAGTATGTTATATTGATTTATGCTTGGATCTGGCTTATGATAGCGCTTGGGCTGTAGGAGCCCCTCCGGAGTCTGTAACACACCCCTAGTGAGCGCAGTGTTAATTGAGGGATGGATCTTCACTGGACATGGATCTTGTCCGAAGTATTTATATTTGGATATGGATCTTCTCCATGAGGCTGGATTGGCCAGTTTCCTCGGTACGGAACGACTGATGTCAGTGATATGTATACGTATTCTAGGATGGATCTTCCCTGGGCCATTGAGCCATATGCAGTACCGAGTGGTTGTGAGGTGTATTATTATCTGGAGATGGATATTCTCCATATGGCTAAATCTGCCTTCCTCAGTACTGAGTAACTTCTGTCTGATGTGCATATATTCTGGGATGGATCTTCCCTGGGCCATGCGAGCCATATACAGTACTGAGTGGACGAGTATTTGATAGTGGGAGCATAATGTGCATTTCATACTGTTGATGTATTGGCATGTAGAATACGTTGACTTATATATAAGTTAAACCATTAGGAACGATACTTATCTTATCACTTTGAGTTGTCTAGTTAACTAAAAGCATGCCTAATTTTTCTATACATTGATTCTGTCATAAATGTTGAGGTTTAGTCCGTCATTACCTCTCAGCCCACAGTTTGGGCTTGTTACTTACTGAATTGGCGTACTCACGTTACCCCCTACACCTTGTGTGCAGATTCAGGTATCCCTGGTCACGCTAGTGCCAGTTGATCGTTTGTTGCGGTTCATCTTCGGAGAGAGCGAGGTAGCTGCTTGGCGATCGCAGACCCGCCTTTCTCCTTCCCTATCTTCCTTTGTGTATTCTATTAGTTATTTCTCAGACAATTGTTATCTTGGTGTATTTTTTGCACAATTGTAGTATGGATCATGAATTAGTGACACCAGGTTTTGGGATTTCTCTTTTATTATAGTACTTTGGGTTTGATTTTATCCTTTATTTCGGTTTTGCTCTGATGAAGACAGGTAATATTTAAATACTGTTATGATAAAAATTGAATTGGTTAACAGTGTAGTCTTGCCTAGTTCCACGATAGGCGCCATCACGACCGTGTTGGTTTGGGGTTGTGACAAGTTGGTATCAGAGCCTAGGTTACATAGGTCTCACAAGTCATGAGCAGGTTTGGTATATTCTTGCGGATCGGTATGGAGACGTCTGTACTTATCTTGGAGAGGCTGCAGAACCCTTAGGAAAATCTCAGATTCTTGAATTATTGTCGTGCGAATCCATTACTTCTGGTGACTAAACTTCTTTTATTTCATTATATCACAGATGGCGAGGACACGCGCTACCGATCAAGGCGACCAGACACCAGTTGGTCACGTGACAGGCCGAGGCTGCGGTCGAGGCCGTGGTAGAGAGAAGGGTGCAGCACGCGCAGCAGCCGTGGCAATACTTGTGGACCCTCCAGTTATTCCAGATCAGGTCCCAGCTACAAATGTTCCAGTGGGATCGGCTCAGGCACCGGCAATGCCTATTGTTATTCCGAGTCTTCAGGAGACCGTGGCCCAGATTTTGACCGCATGCACCAGTCTTGCTCAGGCAGTCGCTGTTTCTACTTCAGTAGCTACTTCTCAGTCCGGGGGAGGCACTTAGACTCCCGCCGCTCGTACCCCTGATCAGGTTATTTAGGGACTCTATACACTGGGGGCACCTCCAGTCCAGCCGGTTGCACCTGCTCAGGACTATGTTATTCCAGTCATGCCTGATGACGAGTAGCGTAGGTTTAAGAGGTTTGGTAGACTTCAGCCTCCGACTTTCAGTGGTGCCGAGGGCGATGATGCTTAGGGTTTCTTAGACAAGTGTTAGAGGATTCTACGTACATCAGGTATATTAGAAACCGGTGGGGTCTCGTTCACCACTTTCCAGTTTGCAGGAGCTGTCTTTACTTGGTGGGAGGCTTATGAGAGGCGTAGGCCTGTTGGTGTAGCGCCCCTTACCTGGCAGCAGTTTTCCACTCTCTTCCTAGAGAAGTATGTACCACAGTCCCGCAGAGAGGAGCTGCGCATGCAGTTTGAGCAGTTGCGTCAGGATGATATGACTGATACTATATGAGATGAGGTTTTCAGAGCTAGGAAGTCATGCGATCTTGTTGGTTCCTTCAGAGAGAGAGAGAGAGAGAGAGAGAGAGAGAGAGAGAGAGAGAGAGGATTAGGAGGTTCGTGGATGGACTCACCTATCAGCTTCAGATTCTTATGACCAGAGAGAGGGTATCGGGTGCTAATTTTGAGCATGTTGTCGATATTACCCGAGAGATTGAGTTAGTTCATCTCCAGGAGCGAGATGAGAGGGAGGCCAAAAGACCTCGGGGATCTGGTAGTTTTGGCAGTGTTTCCTGTAGGGGTCAGTTTCAGCGTAGTTGAGGCTGCCCATCTAGGCCTGTTCAGCCAGCTCGCCCAACTCATAGTGACGCACCATCGGGGCATGGTCCCCGCAGTTATCATCAGGCTCACTCATCATTTAATGCTCTTCTAGTTCATAGTTCATTCAGTGCACCGTCAGTTCAGGGCTCTCCCATGCCGGGCTCTTTAAATAGTTATCTCGTTGCTAGGGGTTCCCTTATGTCCCCACCGCCATTCGCTGAGAGGGGTTGTTTTGAGTGTGGAGATCCGGGTCATATCAAGTGGGTTTTCCCCCGTCTTACGGGAGGTCCATCTAAGCGGAGGGGTCAGCCCGCGACTTCAGTCCCAGTTACTGCACCACCCGCCCAGGAAGCTAGGGGTGGGGTTCAGGAAGCTAGGGGTCGCCCTGGAGGGAGAGGTAGATCTGGTGGTGATCATGCCCGATTTTATGCACTTTCAGCCAGACCAGATGCTATGGCTTTAGATGCCGTGATCACAAGTATTTTTTCAGTCTATCACGAGGTGCTTCAATTTTATTTGATTATGGTTCCTCATATTCATATGTTCATCATATTTTGCCCATTTTTCTGGATATGCCCCATGATTCTTTAATTACATTTGTTCATGTGTTCGCCATGTGGGCGATACTGTGGTTATAGACCGCGTGTGTAGGTCATGTGTGGCGTCTATTGGGGGTCTGAAGACCTGGGTGGATTTGTTATTGCTGATTATGGTCGACTTCGACGTGATTTGAAAAGGAAATTCTAAATTCTTAGGTAGCACTGACGATCTTAGATGATCAGATAGATGATGTTACTTCTAGGTATGGTTCGATGAAGGTGTAAGTTTCAGAAGATGCTCTGTGTCTTGATTTATAGATACCTCATTGGTGAGGCGGCACCTTCCTTGTTGGTCGGTTGTGGGTATTCAATTCGTCCTTGTAACACCTACAGATTTTAGGGGTATTCCTTGTGGTGTGATCGTGTATTAGACATTCCGGCGACGAAGTTGAAATCGAATATGTGATTTTTGTGCCCTGAGGTTTGGAGTCTGGGACTCATATTCGTAGGTGATTTTTAGTTGAGGGATGTAGAGGCATAGCTAAGGTTAGTTGGATTAAATTTTGTGTTGTTGTCATGCAGTCACTGTGGAACTTCGGAGGGTCCTTTGACGATTATGTATGACCGGATTGATTTGGGGTCATTAGTAAGACCAATACGGATAGGTGTTTTGCACCGAGTCAGATTGATTGTCTCCATAGTGCTATTGGGAGGGGTGTTAGTTAGTGATTGTTAGGCTTATCTGTGTTCTAGTATGATTTATGAGTTACTCTTCCCTGCTACGAGGAGCTGCGATTCGTTTGTTTTGGGCACACATAGTGTGATTCTATTGTGGTCTTTTAGAGAAATTTGAGTAAGGTAAGTAATTGGGTATCGCAGGATTAAGACGTATTGATTATGTTCTTCCGGGTTCGTGTGGCATGGTATCGTCCAATTCTCCGTGGTTATGGTAATGCACTTTGAGTACTTGATGTCTGGTTTCGCGTGGTTATTGATTTTGAGCAAGACGGAGCGAGGTATATAATATGGACCAGCATTCAGATGGGGGTCATGCATTGAAACGGAGTATGTTGAAATATGATCCCTGTGTGTTAAATTCATGTGCTTTGGGTGTGCGGTATATGGGGAGTTCCTGGCTTGCGTTAGGGGTGATACCCATTGAGCTTGCGGGTGGTTTCCTTGTTTGATGTCATTTATCCTGTTTGAGTTCATTTGGGATGTTTCCTATTTGTGCATGGACTGCACGTATTGTGACTTTAAGTTGTATTGATACGTCATGTCGCTAGAGCGGTTGTGGTAGATGAGATGAGGTCGTCGCACCTAGAATGGGTTCTATCGGATCTAATTGCGGCATATTTGGGAGAATATTGATGCTAATCGGCTTAGAAATTTTGCTATATTTCCTGTCGAAGAGGGGGAGTTCCATCACTTGATGATCCGACGAGTAGCTATGGAGTTCTGCGTGTTTCTTCCGTCATTGGAAGTATTTGAAGGTGTTAGAACGAGTCTCTATTTGATAACGGGGTTATTACCGTCATTGGGTGGCTTGGGCATCTGCAGTGATTTGAATTTATCGCTACTAGTGATCGAGATAGGTGGGATATCATGTGATTTCGTCTTGAGTATGGCTCTGGTTAGATATATCTTGTTCAAGCTTATACAGTGTGTGGATGCGTGATTTTGATCTTATGAATAAGTTCGGATGTGGAAATTTGGATTCTAAGGCTTAGGGGTTAGGTTGGATGAAGAGGAATTCGAAGTGTTGTGTTATAAAATCTATGTGGGACAGGGTGACGTGGGGTCCCATGGGTAGGTGCATGAGAAGGTTACTCAGAGATTCGAGGGCTTCTGGAACAACTCTTAGCACGTTCGAGGACGAACATTTATTTAAGAGGGGGAGAATGTAACGACCCGGCCGGTCGTTCCGAGAGTCTAGCCCTGTTTCTCCCTATTTCTGCTTCATTATTTGTTGTTCAACTCTATTATGTTGTTTCGGGTCGGTTGGCTCGGGTTCAGAGTGATTTTTTTAAAGGAATGAGACACTTAGTCTCAAAGTTTGGTTATTAATGGAAAAGTCAACCGAAAGTTGACTTATAAGTAAATGATCTTAGAATTTGGTTGTTATGGTTCAGATAGCTTTATTAGATGATTTGGGACTTAGGAGTGTGTTCAAAATGTTATTCGGAGGTCCGTGGTAGAATTAGGCTTGAATTGGCGAAATTGGATTTTTGGCGATTTTCGATCGGCAGTGGAAAAATTTGATATCGCAGTCGGAATGGAATTTCAGAAGTTGGAATTGGTTCGTAGTGTCGTTGGTGATGTGTGTGCAAAATTTCAGGTAATTCAGATGTGGTTTGGTTGGTTTCGGCATCGTTGGCGAATTTTGGAAGTTTAGAAATCTTTAGGCTTGAATTCGGGGTTAATTCGGTGTTTTGATATTGTTTTGGGTGTTCCGAAGGGTCGACTAAGTTCGTGGGATGATATGCGGCGTATTGGTATATTTCGTTGAGGCCCCGAGGGGCTCGGTATGATTTCGAATGGTTATTGGAGAGTTTGGAAATTTGTTTGAGCAGCTGAAGCCGGTGCGTCTGTTAATTCCGCACCTGCGGATTGGGTACCGCAGGTGCGAGGTCCGCAAAAGCGGATATAGACCGCATAAGCGGAGAAAGATCGCAAGAGCGGAAGCTGGACCTCATCTGCCAGACTGCAGGTGCGAGGCCTGGGGCGCAGATGCGGAAGCGGGGGATTCAAGTGAATTGCGCAGATGGGGCGTTTGGACCGCATGTTCGGTCCCTCAGGTGCGTGAATCGGGTCGCAGGTGCGAAAGTGCTAGGCATGATGTATTAAAAGGCCCCTTCGCAAATTTTTCTTATTTCCACTATTTTTGAAGACAGGTTTGGAGCTGTTGGGGTGATTTTTAGGAGAGATTCAAGGATTATCAGTGAGGTAAGTTACTTAAGCCTAATACTCGATTCTATGGTTATTTTCAGTTAATTAAGCATGAAATTTGTGGGATTTAATGGTAAAAAAATTGAGGGGTTAGGGCTTGGAAATATGAAGGTTTGATTTGGGGATTTGAGGGTTCATATGTGATCGGATTTTGATGAATTTGGTATGTATAGACTCGTCAGTGAATAAGGATTTTAGTTTTGTAATTTTTGTCGGATTCCAAGACGTGGGACGGGGCTCGGGTTCGTCCAAATTCGGGATTTGTGAGGTAATTTGATAATTTTGATGTGGGCTTCGTTTCGTTAGCATGTATTAGTGATATGATACTGATTTTTGATAGATTCAGGGCGATTTGAGGAAGAGTCGAGCGGCAAGGGCATCATGAAGTAGATTTTCGTCAAGTTTGAGGTAATTAACGCTTCCAAACTTGGTCCTGAGGGTTCAAAACCCCGAACTATGTGTTATGTGACTTAGAATTGAGTGACGCACATGCCAAGTGACGGGCGTGCGGGCGTGCTCCATGAGACTTGTGACCCGATTCATTCCATGGCACGGTTTATTAGTTCTCTCTTGTTGATATTTGTGCTTCTGTCAATGTGACCGATGTTAACATGCTAGAAATCATGCTAGATACTATGTTAAGGCTTCACGTCGATATTGTTGCGACTCGAGCGGTCGTCTTAATGCGCGCATGCTAGAAATCATGCTAGATATTATGTTAAGGTTTCACGCCGATGTTGTTGAGACATTAGTGGTCGTTTAATGCTGTCATCTCATGTGTTTCATTGATATTATATACTCAGTCCTGTCATTGTATATCACATCATGTCTCAGTCTTGGTAATTGTTGTTTTGCACATTATATCATTGATTCGGGCTAGTTCATGCATTGTGAGCCCATGTGAGCGAGACTGGAGAGTGATGACTGTGTGAGGCCGAGAGCCTGATATTGAGTGACAGATATGGGATCGGGCTGCACGCCGCAGTATGTTATATTAATTTATGCCTGGATCTGGCTTATGATAGCGCTTGGGCTGTAGGAGCCCCTTCGGAGTCTGTAACACACCCCTAGTGAGCGCAGTGATATTTGAGGGATAGATCTTCCCTGGACATGGATCTTGTCTGAAGTGTTTCTATTTGGATATGGATCTTCTCCATGAGGCTGGATTGGCCAGTTTCCTCGGTACTGAGCGACTGATGTCAGTGATGTGTATATGTATTCTGGGATGGATCTTCCCTGGGCCGTTGAGCCATATGCGGTACCAATTGGTTGTGAGGTGTATCATTATCTGGAGATGGATATTTCCATAGGGCTGGATGGGCCTTCCTCAGTATTGAGTGACTTCTATCTGATGTGTATATATTCTTGGATGGATCTTCCTTGTGCCATGCGAGCCATATACAATACTGAGTGGAAGAGTATTTGAGAGTGGGAGCACATTGTACATTTCATATTGGTTATTAATTTTCATGTAGAATACGTTGAGTTATATATATGTTAAACCGTTCGGAATGGTACTGATCTTATCACTTTGAGCTGTCTAGTTAACTGAAAGCATGCCTAAATTTCTGTACATTGATTCTGTCATAAATGTGGAGGTTTAGTCCATCACTACCTATCAGCCCACAGTTTGGCTTGTTACTTACTGAGTTGGTGTACTCACATTACCCCATGTACCTTGTGTGCATATTCAGGTATCCCAGTTCACGCTAGTGCCAGTTGATCGTTTGTTGCGGTTCACCTTCGGAGAGAGCGAGGTAGCTGCTTGGCGATCAAAGACCCGCCTTTCTCCTTCCCTATCTTCTTTTATGTATTCTGTTAGTTATTTCTCAGACAATTGTTGTCTTGGTGTATTTTTGGCAGAGTTGTTGTATGGCTCATGACTTAGTGACACCAGATTTTGGGATTTCTCTTTTATTACAGTATTTTGGGTTTGATTTTATCCTTTATTTCCGTTTTCCTATGATGAAGACGGGTAATATTTAAATACTGTTATGATAAACATCGAATTGGATAAGAGTGTAGGCTTGCCTAGTTCCACTATAGGCGCCATCACGACCGGGTTGGTTTTGGGGTCGTGACAACGTTTGTTTCATTTTCTTTTTCATGGTGTGAACTTTTAGTTTAATTTGCTATTTTCCTGCCAGTTTCTTTCTCCTAGTTTTACTTGCGTTTTCCCTTTAATTTTTTTTATTTGACCAATAATCTATATTATTATAAAAGCATGAATATAATGCCGCTTTACAAAAATATCCTTATAGTATTAAGTATAATAACTCATAACAAAATGATATAACCGGAATTCTAGATATGAGCCTTATAATCCTATAAGTTTTAGGACATAATTAAAACTACTCGTTAGGAATCCTACATGATTACCTTTATGAATCCTATTAGTATAATTACTTTCGGACATAGACATATGATACTACATGCTAGCATGTATACCTACTACATTTAGGAACGCGTTATGTTTTATTTTAATATAATTACTTTCGGAGTAGGGACATATTTTTGGTCATGTAATCCTATTACTTTTAGGATATACTTCTTACAAATTCCTATTACTTATTTAATTTAAAAACATATTATATGTTATATTATTAATTTAATTTGAGAATGTATTATATTGTCCAAAACAAATTAGAAAAAGAAGAGCCTATATATTATTATAAAAGCATAAATGCAATATTAATAGACCAAAATAGCCCTAAAAGCATCGTGACGACACCTAGTCTCTACGACTAGGTAAGCCTAATTGCGGAATAGATATTAAATAGAAGTAATGAAATAAAGACGGAAATAAGTGAGTCTACAAATGAAACATAGCCACTTGGCGCGTACAAAATACAATATCCCAAAAACCCGGATTATTACTTTAGTCACAAGATCTGTCTCAAAATAGCTCTATACAACAAGAAGGAATTTACATGAAAAATCTATCTAAATCTGGAATGGAAGGTGACTCGAAGGACTCTACGGACGCGGCAGAATTACCTTTCGGTCTTCTAGAAGCTTCTGCTCGGACCCCTAGCCACGAAGCAGAGCGCTAGTACCTGGATCTGCACACGAAAAATATGTACAGGAAAGGGCATGAGTACACCACAAATTGGTACCCAGTAAGTGACAAGCCTAACCCCAGTCGAGTAGTGACGAGGTCAGGTTAGGATCTAGTAGATTTTTATATAAAAAAAGCAGTTTAAAATTTGAACAGAGAGATATAATAAGCTGAGAAAAATCAGTAGAAATAATGAGCTAAAAGTAAATAATAACAGGGAGCCCTCGGCTCAGCAAAACATATATCACAGTAACAAGTATGCAATGCAGTACAGGGGGAAAGCTCCCGGAATCTCGTCCATAGTCCCAATTTAAATATGCCATGCAGTACAGGGAGAAAGCTCCCGGAATCTCGTCTGTAGTCCCAATTTAAATATGCAATGCAGTATAGGGGGAAAGTTCCCGGAATCTCGTCCGTAGTCCCAATTTAAATATGCAATGCAGTACAGGGGGAAAGCTCCCGGAATCTCGTCCGTAGTCCCAATTTAAATATGCAATGCAGTACAAATACCGGATACAATTTTTATTTAAAACAGTTTAGGAAAATGACAGGCAAAAATATGGATAAAACTACCTAAACATGGTGCACATAGTAATAACTAGGGGAAGTTCAAGTAATACAGGTGGACATGCTACTTCCTAATCTAAACTACATAGCTAATACACGAGACAATGAAATAGGAATGAAATGATTTAACTCATGGAGGGAAAAATGGAGTTTTAGCAACAATGGCCTGCGTACGTACTCGTCACCTCACGTACACGGCTTCCAAACAATATAAAATAGTATTAAAATAGCCTAAGGGGAAGTCCCCAACACAGAGTTAGGCAAGACACTTACCTCGACTACTCTACTCAACTCAAAACCACGCTCTTGCCACGACTATCCGACTCCGAATGGCCCAAATCTATTCAATTCGATTGCATAATGTAAATATCAATTTAAGGAATAAAAATAGCTAATAAGTTTGAGGCTAATACACGAAATTCGGAAAATTGCCAAAAACGTCCCCTGGGCCCATGTCTCGGAATCGAGTGAAAGTTACAAATTTAGAACACCCATTCACTCACGAACTCACTCGAACAAGAATCATCAAAAATCGACGTAAAAATCCTATTAAATTCTTGTCATGCCCCAAAATCGAGGGACGAGACCGGCACCTAACCGGGTGAACCCGGTCAAGCGGACTTGGATTGCTTTCCTACCCCACGCGTTTCTCCCGTATATACAATGCACCACATTCCATATGAAATAAAAACTTAGGATTTAAGCGTGGATATACAAACTTAAGTTCATTTCTCTTTTAGCATTTCAACAGTTGATTCCCAAAAACATACACAATACATACATAGCTTTCCAACACGGACCACGATTCCCGAATACATACAATTACTACCCAAAATACATATATACACCCACATCATGTCTACGGAGCCTCTACGAATGCTAGGAAGTTATACAATACTTTGCCGGCAACAAGGCCCCGGCTATACCTTACAATACATAATAGACTCAAAATAGATGGCATAAATTACACACAACCCCGGGAGGAAGTGGGCTCACCAGTACTTGCTGAAAGATGAGGAGGAGTCACCACTAACGACGAACTGAGCTACCTGCTATGGACCTACCTACATCCATATAAACGATGTAGCGCCCCCGGCAAAAGGGACGTTAGTACTGTGGAATAGTACTAGCATGGATGAGAAAACTTTACTCAAAGTAAAATCAAGAGATGCACAAATAGAAAGCAGTTAAAGGAATCAACACGTAGTGCACAGTGATATAGCAACAAGTAAAATTGAGAGCCTTACGGATTCTAATTTCAACACAATCACATTTTAGCTTTATTATATTCTGTTGCGGCGTGCAACCCAATCCCACCTTACATTTCTTGTTGCGGCATGAAACCCGATCCCACCTTACATTTTACACTCCACCCTTGTTACCTCTCCGCTCTTATTACTTTGTGTTGCGGCGTGCAACCCGATCCCACTGTACAATATTACACTTCACCCTTATTACCTCTCCACCCTTATTACTTCGTGTTGCAACGTGCAACCCGATCCCACCGTACAATATTACACTTCACCCTTATTACCTCTCCACCCTTATTAATTCGTGTTGCGGCGTGCAACCCGATCCCACCAGACCACCACATTTCATAGCAAACAATAACAGCCCACAATTCAATCACAGGACTTCATGTCATCAAGAGTACAATTTCATAACACCCAAACAATAATGTTTTCACAATAGTCTTAATCATCCATTAATTTGACCACAAAGGTATTCATCAACAAGAATATAAATTCATTATAACCAAAAATCCATATGAAGTTAAGCCACAATAAACCTTGCCGACAGTGAGTCATATATGATATTTCCATGGTCATTTAGTTCAATTAGATCAATTCACGATTCCCCTTCATCACTTATTACATCGCCCTTATCACTTAGATACATTTACACATTTGGGTTTGTCATCATTCTTTCATACCAACATACTCAAACATTTAACGAACCTTGCACATGTTAAAGTAATCACATATAAGTCTCCTTTCACAATCTAATTATCATGATAATCGACTAAGACAAATCAGAGAGTGCAATCTCACACCTCAACAAAACCAGGCAATCAATTCACATATACTCAGCAAGAAATTCATATCGAATGTTCGGACACCAACAAGGTGACTCTACGAAGATTAAAGTTAGCCATACATACCTCGAGTCGTCCCCTTTTTAATTTTTACCACAATTCACCGGACCATCTAGCACCGTCAATCTATTCCACAATGTGATATATTTCACTTAGAATGAGGAATCTTGTACTCAATTGAGCATTTTATCAAACACTATGTGACCCCTTAGACTACTAACCCTCCTTTGAGAATAATTACCCAAACTTGTTCTTCCCTTAGATTACGGGGCTTAACTCACATGCATGCAAGATTTCATTTTTTATTTTCAAGAACCAACCTATGTGTATTTTATTCATACATAAAATCTGAGAAATTGGGAAAATAGGGTGAAGACTTTCCTCTTTGAGTGAAGAAGATGACAATAACTTGATAATTTATGGGCTTGAGTGATTTTGGAAAATAAAATTTAATGATGTTGAAACCTTCTCTCTCATGAACTCTCTTCTTCTCTCTCTATTTTTGGTCAGAAATTCGTTAAAAATAAAGGGAAGGGGTGTTTCATAAAATAGGGGGTCGGGTTTAAAATTTAGAAAATAGGAGCCCGACACAGAAATGCGGTTAGGAATGCGATCGCATTCCTGCTATGCGATCCACATTCCTGTTGTATAGTTGGCCTTAAAATGGGACAAAATGGGAACCACACTGACCAGGTATGCGACCACTATACGGTCCGCATACCTGTTATGCGATCGCATAACCTCCCTCGCAAAAACCATGGGGCAAGAATGCGACAACTATGCGGTCCGCATACCCAATATGCGATCGAATTCTGGGCCGCATAGTTGTCCTCAATTTGGACAAGATACTGTCCAGGTATGCGAATACTATGCGGTCTGCATACCTTTTATGCAATTGTATAGTGTGTTGCATAACGCGCAATTTCTGGAAAATTAATCTTTCAAGTTCTGGGATACTTTTTACTCAAAATAGGACCGTTTTAAGAATTTCTACAGTTATAACAGCACATGAACCTATTCGGGCATTATTTTAGACATAAATTTTTTACGGGTCTTTACATCCTCCCCCAATTAAAATCATTCATCCTAGAATGAGGATCGGGAAATCATTTCGTTTTTAAAACACAAAATGCCAAACTCCAATTTTTTTTTCACTAACTCTGATATTTTCTGAAAATTTCGCTAGAGTTTTCTCTGTAATTAGGCCTATCCACCTGTCAGAGAGCCCCCGAAACACATCTTCTTATCCAATTCCACACATAACTAGCTATTTCATGGCCTTGCACATAATTTGGTCACCTCGACAAGTCCCATATAATTCAATTACTTCAACATGTCATATACACTTCAATTAATCCTTACCAACCTACACTTTAATTAATCCTTACCAACCTACACTTCATTTAATCATTTACCCATCACATGAGTTTCAAATAATATTCATTTACTTCAAGGGGTTGCACATTACTCAATAGTCACAATATACACAATTGTGGCACAACTTGAGAAGTTACAATAGTAGAGCAATTAGGGGAAAATGGGGTGCTTTTGCACAAAACTGAACATAACATATGATTGCTTAGAGATGAAAATTCGCACGATCACTACTAGATTTTTTCAAAAAAAAGGGGATATTTTTCTTTTATTTCATTTTCCGCTTCCCACGTGGCTTCCTCAACTTGCTGATTTCACCAGAACACTTTAACTGAAGCAATTTCTTTGTTCCTCAATCTACGGACTTGTCTATCAAGAATAGCAACCGGAACCTCATCATATGATAATTTTTCATTAACCTCAATAGTCTCAACTGGCACAATGGCTGATGGATCCCCAACCACTTTCTTCAACATAGACACATGGAACACCGGGTGCACTAATGACATTTGAGGGGGAAATTCTAGCCGATAGGCCACCTGTCCTATCCTTTGAGCGATCCGATACGGCCCGACATACCTAGGGCTCAATTTTCCTTTCTTCCCAAACCGTATTACTCCCTTCATGGAAGACATCTTCAAGAATACCCAATCATCTATTTGGAACTCCAATCTTTTCGACGAACGTCCGCATAGGATTTCTGACGACTCTGAGCGGTTTTCATCCTCTCCCGAATGAATCTAACTTTTTCCATAACTTGGTGCACAAGATCCGGTCCTAGCAATTCCGCATCGCCAACCTCGAACCATCCAATTGGATACCTACACCTCATTCCGTACAATGCCTCAAATGGGGCAATCTGAATACTAGCATGGAAACTGTTATAATAAGCAGATTCTATAAGCGGCAATTGTTCATCCCAGCTACCCTTGAAATCTAATACACAAGCCTGCAACATATCTTCAAGCATCTGAATAGTCTGCTCTGCCTTCCCATCCATTTGTGGATAGAATACTGTGCTGTGATTTATCTGAGTACCCAAACCTTGTTGAAATTTCTTCCAAAAGTTAGCTGTGAATTGGGCCCCTCGTTCCGAGATAATAGATACTGGAGTGCCATGGAGCCTGACTATTTCTTTGATATACATCTGAGCATACTGTTCTGCAGTATCGGTGGACTTGACTGGCAAAAATGCACTTCCAAAAGTTAGCTGTGAGTCGATCCACTATCACCCAAATCGAGTCGAACCTACGTGGAGTGCGAGGTAACCCTACCAAAAAGTCCATAGATCATCTCCCATTTCCACATCTGTATTTCCATAAGTTGTGTCAATCCACCGGGCCTCTGATGCTCGGCCTTCACTTGCTGACAATTTGAACACTTAGCCACGAAGTCCGCCACACCCCTCTTGACACCATTCCACCAATAAATTTCCTTGAGATCGTGATACATTTTCGTAGAACCTGGGTGTACGAAATACCTGGAATTATTAGCCTTTGCCATCACCTTTTCCCGGAGATCATCCACATCTGGAACACATAACCTCTCTTGACACCGCAGACACCGTCATCATTGTCGAGTGAGAATGCTGAAGTCTTGTGATTCAAAATTGCTTCCATCAATTGTGCCAAAGCCGGATCCCTGAATTGCTTTCCCTTGACTTCAGCTACAAGTGAAGATTCTGCTCCATTACGCACCACGACATCCCCTTTGTGTGAGGTCAAAAGACAGACCCCTAGACTTGCCAACTGATGAACTTCCCTAGCCAAAAACCTCTGTCCGACTTCCAAATGTGCCAAGCTACCCATGGATTTCCGCTAAGAGCGTCGACTACCACATTCGCCTTCCCTGGGTGGTACAAGATTTTCATATCATAGTCCTTGAGCAATTCTAACCACCTCCGCTGCCTTAAGTTCAACTCCTTCTACTTGAATAAATACTGAAGACTCTTGTGGTCTGTGAACACGTCCACATGGACCCTATAAGGATAATGCCGCCAGCTTTTTAATGCAAACACAACCGCCACGAGCTCCAAATCATGCGTCGGATAATTCTTCTCGTGATTCTTGAGCTGCCTTGAAGCATATGCTATGACTTTACTACATTGCATCAACACACCCAAACCAACCCTCGAAGCATCACAATAAACCATAAACCCCTTTGAACTTTCTGGCAAGGTCAACACTGGTGCCGAAGTCAATCTCGACTTTAAATCCTGAAAACGCTTTTCATATGCACTGGACCACTGAAACTTAACTACTTTCTGCGTCAACTTGGTCAATGGGGAGGCGAGAGTAGAGAATCCCTCCACGAACCTCCGATAATACCCAGTTAGACCCAAGAAACTGTGAATCTCTGTCGGGGTTGTTGGCCTAGGCCAATCCTTTACCGCTGCAATATTTTCGGGATCAACCCGAATCCCTTCCTTGGAAACAACATGGCCCAAAAAGGTGACTGATTCTAGCCAAAACTCAAATTTTGAAAACTTTGCATACAATTGGTGCTGATGAAGAGTCTGCAGAACTGCCCTGAGGTGATTAGCATGATCCTCCTGACTCCGCGAATAAACAAGAATATCGTCAATGAAGACAATCAGAAAGGAGTCGAGAAACGATTTGAAAACCCGATTCATAAGGTCCATGAAAGCTGCTGGGGCATTGGTTACCAAAATACATTACCAAAAATTCAAAGTGCCCCTATTGAGTCCTGAAGGCAATCTTAGGAATATCCTGCTCCTTGATTTTTAATTGATGATACCCGAACCGCAAATCAATCTTTGAGAAGAGCTTAGCACCTTGAAACTGGTCGAACAAATCATCTATCTAAGGAAATGGATAATTATTCTTGATGGTGACCTTGTTGAGCTGCCGATGATCGATACACATCCGAAGCGATCCGTCTTTCTTTCTGACAAAAAGAACCGGTGCGCCCCAAGGCGACACACTTGGCCGAATAACACCTTTTTCTAATAGATCTTTCAATTGTTCTTTCAAATCCCTTAATTCTGCTGGCGCCATCCTGTAAGGTGGAATAGATATTGGCTGCGTATCTGGCAATACATCAATCCCGAAATCGAGATCTTTATCTGGTGGAATCCCAGGAAGCTCGTCCGGAAACACTTCAAGGAACTCGTTCACAACCGACACGAACTCGGGGGCAGGCACCTCTGAGGTGGCGTCCGCAACCCGAACTAAATGATAGATGCACCATTTCCTGATCTTCTTTGAGTCCTTAAGGTAGGAAATGAATCTACCTCTTGGCGTAACATTATTCCCCTCCCACTTGATAACTGATTCATTAGGAAACTCGAGCCTCATAATTCTGGTTCAGCAGTCGAGTTTAGCAAAGCACGAATATAGCCAATCCATTCCTATAGTTACATCAAAATCTACCATTCCTAACTCAATAAGATCGGCCGGGGTATCCCGACCACACACAATGACAACACAATTTCTATAGACTCGCACGGCCGCAACAGAATCACCAACCGGAGTTGACACAGAGAACGGCTCGTGAAGCTGTTCAGGTTCTATCCCAAAACTTGAAGCAATAAATGGAGTAACATGCGACAAAGAAGGCCCGGGATCAATAAGAGCATAAACATCATGTGACTGAACAGTCAGAATACCTGTGACCACATATGGGGAAGCCTCCGCATTCTGGCGACCACTCAAAGCGTACAATCGACTGGGTCCCCCTCGACCCCGTGCTCCACCCCTAACAGTACCACGCCCTGCTAGATCTGGAGGGCGTGCCGAAGATGTAGCGGCTGAAGAGCTAGATGGCTGATCAGTACCCCTACCCGCGCCGTGACTGGGTGCGCGACAGTCTCGCTAGATATGGCCTCTCTCTCCACATCTATAGCATACCAGAATATCCAAGTAACAAGGCTCAGTATGAAATCTCCCACACTTAGGGAATGGGACCCTCCGTTGCTCCTGGAACCTCCCACCGGAACGACCCGACAGATGGAATCTCCTGCTATCTGAACCGGGTCTAAATCGACCTCCCTACTAATAACTGTGCCCTGATGGCGGCGCACTGGCCGAGGAATGAGCATATGACTGATATGGCCCTGATGATCTTCTCCCAAGGGCTGATCTCACACCTCCAATTGAGCTCCCAGGGTTGCCTTCTGACCGAGCCCTACTACTACTCTCTCTCCATTCTTATTTTCAATTTTCGAGCCTCTATGGCCTGGGCGAATCCCACTATTTTCCCATAATTCATATCCGA
This sequence comes from Nicotiana paniculata, assembly GCA_005239505.1. Lineage (NCBI taxonomy): Eukaryota > Viridiplantae > Streptophyta > Magnoliopsida > Solanales > Solanaceae > Nicotiana > Nicotiana paniculata. Next base: position 148,342 of record ML326140.1, on the reverse strand, counting down.
ATGCAAGACAGCAGTAGCAACTTCATTAATAACCAAGGGACCAAGGTCATAAACAAACCGACGAACTCTAGCTTCCATAGTCGGCATCATGTGAACAACATATTTGGACAAGCGCACAAACTCCATAAGATACTCCCACACACTCATGTTGCCCTGCTTGAGGGCCTCAAACTTTGTAGCACGGGCTACCATAATCTCGGAAAGCAAGAAATGATCCATGAAGGCATCAACAAACTCATCCCACTTTGCCGGAGGGCTCCCCTCCCCACGGAAACTCTCCCACATTTCAAACTACAAATATGCCGCTCCTTTCAAACGATAGGAAGCCAACTCAACCCCTTCTGTCTCACTAGCCCTCATAACTCGGAGGGTCTTGTACATCTCATCCATAAGCTCCTGAGGGTGGCCTCTGGGTCGGTGCCTGTGAATTATGGAGGGGTTAACCACAGAAACTGGTTGACCCTAGAACCCGAAGAATCCCCTTGCTCGCTAGAGGATGCAGGGGCAGTATGTGATCTTTGGGCCTGGGAGGCCACTAGCTGAGTCAACATCCGAATAGCTCCCTTGATGTCCCCATCAGAAATACCGGGACCGGAAGCTGGGACTGAAGAAGGATCAGGAACAACAGCGGGAGGGACTGTAGCACCCTCCGCTGGAGCAGGGGTAGGAATATCCTGTCCTGGGATGGAAGAGTCAGGTAGATTCAGGGTCGGGGAATCATTCTCACCCGCACCATCAGATAAAAGATTCACAGCCACTCCTGGGGTGGCATTGGCCTCTAGGCTGAGTCGAGCTCTATTCTTGGGTTCCATTTACTGAAAATTGGAACAATGCACGAGTTAGAGATAAACAACCTCACCTTTCACCACGTCGCACGATATAGAATAGCAATAAAAGGGTACTTTCCTAAATGTACATGCTGCCCCCTAATTATAGATGTGGTCTACAACACACCGATAGGAAGGGCTCTACTAGACACGGCTCGGAGACATCCTAGGACACTTTTAAAACCTTAGGCTCTAATACCAAGTTTGTCACGCTCCAAAACCGAGGGACGAGACCAGCACCTAACCGGGTGAACCCGGTCAAGCGGACCTAGATTGTCTTTCCTACCCCACGTGTTTCCCCCGTATATACAATGCACCATATTCCATATGAAATAACAACTTAGGATTTAAGCGTGGATTTACAAACTTAAGTTCATTTATCTTCTAGCATTTCAACAGTTGATTCCCAAAAACATACACAATACATACATAGCATTCTAACACGGACCACAATTACCGAAACGTGCAGTTACTACCCAAAATACATATATACACCCACATCATGTCTACGGAGACTCTACGAATACTAGGAAGTTACACAATACTTTGCCGGCAACAAGGCCCCGACTATACCTTACAATACATAATAGACTCAAAAGAGATGGCATGAATTACACACGGCCCCGGGAGCAAGTGGGCTCACAAGTACTTGCTGAAAAATGAGGAGGAGGCACCACTAACAACAAAATGAGCTACCTGCTATGGACCCACCTACATCCATATAAAATATGTAGTGCCCGCGGAAAAAGGGACGTTAGTACTGTGGAATAGTACTAGCATCTATGAGCAAACTTTACTCAAAGTAAAATCAAGAGATGCACAGACAGAAAGCAGTTAAAGGAACCAACACATAATGCAAAGTGATATAGAAACAAGTACAATTGAGAGCCTTACGGATTCTAATTTCAACACAATCACATTTCAGCTTTATTACATTCTGTTGCGGCGTGCAACCCGATCCCACCTTACATTTCTTGTTGCGGCGTGCAACTCGATCCCACCTTTCATTTTACACTCCACCCTTGTTATCTCTCCGCCCTTCTTACTTCGTGTTATGGCGTGTAACTCGATCTCACCGTACAATATTACACTTCACTCTTATTACCTCTCCACCCTTATTACTTTGTTTTGTAGCGTGCAACCCGATCCCCCCCTACAATATTACACTTCACCCTTATTACTTCGTGTTTCGGCATGCAACCTTATCCCACCAGACCATCACATTTCATAGCAAACAATAACAGCCCACAATTCAATCACATGGCTTCATATCACAAGAGTACAATTTCATAACACCCAAACAATCATGTGTTCACAACAGTCTTTATCATCCATTAATTCAACCACAAAGGTATTCATCAAAAAGAATATAAATTCATTACAACCAACAATCCATATGAAGTTAAGCCACAATCAACCTTGCCGACAATGAGTCATATACGACATTTCCATGGTCATTTAGTTCAATTAGATAAATTCACAATTCCCCTTCATCACTTGTTACATAGCCCTTATCACTTAGATACATTTACACATTTGGGTTTTCATCATTCTTTCATACCAACATACTCAAGCATTTAACGAACCTTGCACATGTTAAAGTAATCACATAGAAGTCACCTTTCACAATATCAATTATTACGATAATCGACTAAGATAAATCAGAGAATGAAATCTCACACCTCAACAAAACCTGGCAATCAATTCACATATGCTCAGCAAGAAATTAATACCAAATGTTCGGACACCAACAAGGTGAATCTATGAAGATTAAAGTTAGCCATACATACCTCGAGTCGGCCCTTTTTAATTTTTACCACAATTCACCGGACCGTCTAGCACCGTCAATCTATTCCACAATGTGACATATTTCACTTAGAATTAGGAATCTTGTACTCAATTGAGCATTTTATCAAACACTGTGTGACCCCTTAGACTACTAACCCCCCCTTTGAGAATAATTACCCAAACTCGTTATTCCCTTTACTAGATTACAGGGCTTAACTCACATGCCTGCAAGATTTCACTTTTTATTTTCAAGAACCAACTTATGTGTGTTTTATTCTTACATAAAATCTGAGAAATTGGGGAAATAGGGTGAAGACTTACCTCTTTGAGTGAAGAAGATGACAATAACTTTATAATTTCCGGGCTGACTAATTTTGGAAAATCAAATTGGATGATGTTGAAACCTTCTCTCTCAAGAACTCTCTTCTTCTCTCTCTATTTTTGTTCAGAAATTCGTTAAAAATGAAGGGAAGAGGTGTTTTATAAAACAGGGGGTTGGGTTTACAATTGAGAAAATAGGAGCCCGACACAGAAATGCGGTCAGGAATGCGATCGCATTCCTGCTATGCAGTCCGCATTCCTGTCGCATAGTTGGGCTTCAACTGGGCCAAAATGGGAACCATACTGACCAGGTATGCGGCCACTATACGGTCCGCATACCTGTTATGCGATCGCATAGTGCTTCGCATAACCTCCCTCGCAAAAACCATGGGCAAGAATGCGACAACTATGCGGTCCGCATACCCAAAATGTGATCACATTTCGGGCCGCATAGTTTTCCTCAATTTGGACAGGCTACTGCCCAGGTATGCGAACACTATGGGTCCGCATACCTGTTATGCGATCGCATAGTGCGTCGCATAAGGCGCAATTTCTAGAAAATTTAATCTTTCAAGTTCTGGGATACTTTTTACTCAAAATAGGACCATTTTAAGAATTTCTATAGTTATAACAGCACATGGACCTATTCGAGCATTATTTTAGACATATAAATTTTATAGGTCATTTCAATTCTCGGATTTTCTAATTTGGGGAAACTTCTTCCCATTTTCATGATTTTCACCCAATTCATTTATTGCATGGAAGAATTTGCTATAGATAAATGATATACAAGTGAAATAAGGTTAGGAATTGTTACCTATGAATCTATTCCTCTAAACCCACTCCAAATCGCCTACACCCGAGCTCCAAATCATTTTTTAGAAAATATGAAATTCAAGCCCTCGAATTTGATATAAACTGCCTAACGATTCCGCACCTGCGCCCTTGGACCACACCTGCGGAAAATCCATCGCAGGTGCGAAAACCCACTAAAAGGACTGGGGCCGCACCTGCGGGAACTGGGTTGCGTCTGTGGCTTCGCACCTGCGGGACCCCAACTGCACCTGCGAGAACTAGTTGACCTTGACTAAGCCCGCACATGCGTGTCCGCACCTGCGGTTCCCCGTCCGCTGGTGCGAGACACCGTAACGAGGAATGGTTCAATTGTTTTCCAAGTTCCAAAAATCACCCGTTGAGCATCCGAAAGACCCCCGAGGCCCCTGGGACCTCAACCAAACTTACCAAACAGTCCTAATACCTTATCCAAGCTTAGTCGAGCCTCCAAAACACATCACATAACACCAAGATCACCAATTATAAATGGATTCAAGCCTAAGAACTTACAAAATTTCCAAAATCTACAATCGATACTGAAACACATCAAAACTAGTTCGAATGACCTCAAATTTTACACACAGGTCACAAATGACACGACGGACCTATAGCCACTCTCGGAATTCCATTCTTAGCCCGATATCAAAATTTCACTTATCAGCCGAAATCGCTAAAATTCTAACTTTCTCCAATTCAAGCCTAAATCTACTACAGACCTCGAAAGCACATTCCAGACTTGCTCCTAACTCCGAAATCACCCAACAGAGCTGACGGAGTCGACATAATCCCATTCCGGACCCGTTTTCCCACAGTTCCAACTACAGTCCTATTTCTAAAGCTTAAACTCACATATAAGGACAAAAACTCTCCGAATTTCACCATTCAATGTTCCGACAAGTCCCAAAATCAGAAATAGACATGGGGAAAGAAGTTAGTAGGGGATTGGGGCGCTAACTCTCAAAACGATCTGCCTGGTCGTTACATTCTCCCCCTCTTAAGAAAATCGTTCATCCTCGAACGAGTATAGAGACATACCTGAAGCTGTGAAAAGATGAGGGTACTGATTGCGCATATCTTGCTTTATCTCCCAAGTCGCCTCCTCGACCGGCTGACCCCTCCACTGAACCTTTACCGACGCAATATCCTTTGACCTGAGCTTTCTATCCTGTCTATCCAATATAGTTACTGGCTCGTCAATATATGATAAATCCTTGTCCAACTTGACTGAACTGAAATCCAAAACATAAGTCGGGTCACTGTGATACTTTTGGAGCATGGAGACGTGTAATACTGGATGAACCCCTGCTAGGTTAGGAGGCAGGGCTAGCTCATAAGCAACCTCCCCAATACGCTGCAACACCTCAAAAGGGCCAATAAATCTCGGACTCAGCTTAACCTTCTTCCCGAACCTCATGACGCCCTTCATAGGCGATACTCGAAACAAAACCTGGTCACCAGTCATAAATGCCAAATCACTAACCTTCCGGTCCGCATAACTCTTCTGCCTGGACTGAGCTGGTCAAAGTCTCTCCTGAATCACCTTCACCTTGTCTAGGGCGTCCTGGACAAAATTTGTACCTAACAATTGGGCCTCGCCCGACTCAAACCATCCCACTGCGGAACGGCACTGTCTACCGTACAAAGCCTCATATGGCGCCATCTGAATGCTGAACCAGTAGCTGTTATTATAAGCAAACTCTGCAAGTGGCAAGTATCGGTCCCATGACCCTCCAAAATCCATCACACAGTCACGGAGCATATTCTAAAGAATCTGAATCATGCGCTCGGACTGCCCGTCCATCTAAGGGTCGAATGAAGTACTCAACTCTACCCTGGTTCCTAGCTCCTACTGAACGGCTCTTCAGAACCGTGAAGTGAACTGTGTACCTCTGTCTGAAATGATAGATACAGGAATACCGTGGAGGCGAACAATCTCCCTGATATAAATCTCCGCCAACTTCTCGGAGGAGTATGCAGTCAAAACGGAATGAAATGGGCAGACTTGGGCAGCTGATCCACAATCACCCAAATAGCATCGAACTTCTTCAAAGTCCGAGGAAGCCCAACCACGAAGTCCATGGTGATTCGCTCCCACTTCCACTCTAGAAGCTCAATCTGATGAAGTAACCTTACCGGTCTCTGATGCTCATATTTGACTTGCTGATAGTTGATACACTTGGACACAAACTCCACTATATCCTTTTTCATCCTTCTCCACCAATAGTGCTGCCTGAGATCCCTGTACATCTTCGCGGTACCCGGATGAATGGGATACTGCGAGCTATGGGCCTCCTCAACAATCAACTCCCGAAGCCCATCCATATTGGGCACACAGATCCGGCCCTGCATCCTCATCACACCGTCTTCTCCTATAATCACATCTCTGGCGTCACCTCGTCGAACCCTGTCCTGAAGAACAAGAAGGTGGGGATCATCATACTAGCAATCTCGAATGCGGTCATAAAGAGAAGATCGGGCCACCGCACAAGCTAAAACCCGGCAAGGCTCTGAAAGATTCAACCTCACAAACTAACTGGCTAAGGACTGAAATATCTAAGTCTAAGGGCCTCTCAACTTCCGGAAGATATGCCAAACTCCCCAAACTCTCTGTCCGGCGACTCAAGGCATCGGCCACCATATTGTCCTTCCCCCGGTGGTATAATATAGTGATGTTATAGTTCTTTAGAAACTCCAACCATCTACGCTGGCGAAAATTGAGTTCCTTCTTCTTGAATATGTGCTGCAAACTCCAGTGATCAGTGAAAATCTCACAGGGAACACCGTATAAATAATGACGCCATATCTTCGGGGCGTGAACAATCGCTGCCAACTCGAGATCATGAACTGGATAGTTCTTCTCATGCACCTTCAACTGTATGGATGCGTAGGAAATTACCTTACCGTACTGCATCAACACCGCTCCGAGGCCAACCCTCGAAGCATCACAATAGACGGTATAATACCCTGAACCCGAAGGCAATACCAACGCTGGAGCTGAAGTTAGGGCTGTCTTGAGCTTCTGAAGCTCTCCTCACACTCCTCATTCCACCTGAACGAAGCACCCTTTTGAGTAAACCTGGTCATCGGTGCTGCAATGAATGAAAATCCCTCTACAAAACAGCGATAGTACCTAGCCAAACCAAGGAAACTGTGGATCTCCATAGCTGATGACGGTCTAGGCCAACTCTGCCTCGCCTCCACCTTCTTCGGATCTACCTTGATCCTATCCCAAGACACTATGTGGCCCAAGAATGCCAGTGAGTCAAGCCAGAATGCACATTTAGAGATTTTTTCATACAATCTCTTCTCCCTCAAAGTCTGAAGCACGGTCCTCAAGTGCTGCTCATGATCTTCCCGTGATCAAGAATACACCAAAATGTCGTCAATAAACACAATAACAAAGGAATCAAGATAAGGCCGGAACACACTGTGCATCAAATGCATAAAAGTTGTTGGGGCATTGGTCAACCAAAATGACATAATAAGAAACTCATAGTGGCCATATCTGTTCCTGAAGGCAGTCTTCGGGATATCCGGCTCCCGAATCTTCAACTGATGATAGCTAGAACGCAAGTCAATCTTGGAGAATACCCTGGAAACCTGTAGCTGGTCAAATAAATCATCAATGAGAGGCAAAGGATACTTTTTCTTCACAGTGACCTTGTTCAACTGTCGATAATCAATACACATACGCATAAAACCATCCTTTTTATTCAAGAATAGTACTGGAGCACCCCAAGTAATACACTGGGTCTGATGAAACCCTTATCAAGAAACTCCCATAACTGCTCCTTCAACTCTTTCAACTCAGGAGGAGCCATACAGTAAGGAGGGATATAGATGGGCTGAGTGCCCTGCAACAAATCAATGCCAAAATCAATTTCTCTGTCGGGCGGAATACCTGGAAGATTAGATGGGAATACATCAGGAAAGTCCCTCACTACTGGGACTGACTCAACTGGAGGGGCAATAACGCTGACATCTCTCATATAGGCCAAGTATGCATCACACCCCTTCTCAGCCATCCGCTGATCCTTAAGAAATGAAATGACCCTGGGGGGAGTATACTCTAAGGTACCTCTCCACTCTAATCTCGGCAAGCCTGGCATAGCCGTCACGGTCTTAGCGCGACAATCAAGAATAACATAATGGGGCGAAAAAAAACCCATGCCCAAGATAACATCGAAATCTACCATGCTGAGTAATAATAAATTAGCCCTGGTCTCAAAACATCTAAGAGAAATCAAACTCGACTGATATACGCGGTCCACAACTAGAGAGTCTCCCATATGAGTAGATACATAAACACGGGAACTCAAAGAATCCCGAGACATCCCAAAATGTGGAGAAAATAAGAGGGCACATATGAATACGTAGAGCCTTGATCAACTAACACTAATGCATCCCTATGGCAGACAGGGACAATTCCTGTGATGACTGAGTCTGAAGCAACAACCTCAGAACGGGCTGGAAGGGCATAGTACCTGGCATGGATTCCCCCTATAGGGCGCCCTATAACTCCCCGACCCCCATCTCTAGCTGGCTGAGGAGGTGGAGTGGCAGCTGGGGTTGGAAGAGTAACCGGAGGACCCGACGGAGCACGTGGAGGCTGATAAGACTATGGAGGTGCACCCCTCCTGGCCCTGGGGAAATCTCTAATCACGTGACGAGTGTCACCACACTCAAAACAACCCCTTGGAGGACTCTACAGCTGAAAATAGCACCTCGAACTGGAGGCACACTGGATACTGGTGGTGCATAATAGAACTCCTGACGTCTAGGAGGAGCTAGAATACCGCGGGCTACTGGAAGGGCTGAATGAACAGGGCAAACCACAAATCCCTTACCGTGGTGTGCTTCTAGTGCACGAACTCCTGAAAAATGGCCAGTCTCACGAGACCTCTTAGCTTCTCTCTCCTCTCTGTCCCGGGCGAACATGCCCTCTACTCTCCTGGCGATACTCAGTGCCTGCTGGTATGTGATATTCATCTCCAACTCTCTAGCCATACTAGTCTGGATACTAGGATGGAGTCACTCAATGAAGCGGCGAACCTGCTCTCTGACTGTGGCAACCAAGGCTGGTGCATGCCTAGCTAACTCATTGAAACGGACTGCAAACTCCGACATAGTCATAGTACCCTGGCGCAACTACTCGAACTCCGTGCGCCAAGTATCCTTAAGGCTCTGAGGGACATACTCTCGCAGAAACATCTCTGAAAACTGAGTCCAAGTGAGTGAGGTTGCCTCGTCCGTACTACTCAACCCATAGGCCCGCCACCACTGATATGCCGCTCCCCCAAGCTAGAAGGCGGTGAAAGAAACCCCACAAGTCTCCACAATGCCCATAGTGCGGAGAATACGATGACACTCCTTAAGAAATCCTAGAGTGTCATCTGAAGCTAGTTTGCTGAAAGTAGGTGGCTGGTACTTCTTGTACCTCTCTAGTCTGAGCTGCTCGGCCTCAGAAGCAGCTGCCCTAGCATCATGCTGAACTGGAGCCGCTGGGGGCATAGGAATATACTCTGGGGCCTGATCAACCTGGCCCCTTTGCTCAGGAGTGTGGGCTGCGGGAGTCTTTGCCCCTCCCCGGCCTGAGATGTAGCGGGAGCTATAAGAAGTAGTCAAACCTGAGCTAGAGTACTGAACATGCTCATGAATTGAGCTAAAGTCTTCTGCAAGGCTGGAGCAGCAATAAGGACCTTCTGTTCCGACTCTCTAGCTGGGGCTGCCATAGGCTCCATTATCACTGCTCTCGCCGGTGCTCGGGCTGCACCACGTGGTCGTCCTCTACCCCGACCCCGGCTTTTGACGGCTGGCAGGGGGCTTGGGTGCCTGGTCATCGGTCCTCCCAGTACGGGTCCTCACCATCTGTGGGAAAGAATAAAATAGAATTTTAGAATTTTTGATGTCAATAACTCGCACGAAAAGGAAATCAAAGAAATATGATTGTTCTTAACAGTTGCTTAGCCTCCCGAAGATAGATACGAACGTCTCCGCACCGATCCGCGAGACTCTAATAAACTTGCTTGGGACTTGTGACTCTTATGAACCTAGACGCTCTGATGCCAACTTGTCATGACCCGATTTACCCTCCAAAAGGAATCGTGACGGCACCTAGTCTCTACGCCTAGGTAAGCCTAATTGCGGAACATATATTAAATAGAAGCAATGAAATAATGACGGAAATAAGTGAGTCTACAAATGAAACATTGCCACTTGGCGCGTACAAAATAAAATTTCCCAAAAACCCGAAATATGACTTTAGTCACAAGCTCTATCTCAAAATAGCTCTATATAACAAGAGGGAATTTACATGAAAAATCTATCTAAATCTGGAGCGGAAGGTGACCCGAAGGATTCTGCGGACGCGGCAGAATTACCTTTTGGTCTTCTAGAAGCTGCTGCTCGGACCCCTAGCCACGAAACTGAGCGTTATTACCTGGATCTGCACATGAAAAATATGTGCAGGAAAGGACACGAGTACACCACAAATTGGTAGCCAGTAAGTGCCAAGCCTAACCATAAACTGGATTTTTATAAATAAAAAAATACAGTTTAAAATTTGAATAGAGAGATATAATAAGCTGAGGCAAATCAGTAGAAACAATGAGCTAAAAGGAAATAATAACAGGGAGCCCTCGGCTCGTCACATCATATATCACAGTAACAAGTATGCAATGTAGTACAGGGGAAAAGCTCCTGGAATCTCGTCCGTAGTCCCAATTTAAATATGCTATGCAGTACAAGGGAAACCTCCCGGAATCTCCTCCGTAGTCCCAATTTAAATATGCAATGCAGTACAAGGGGAAAGCTCCCAGAATCTCGTCCGTAGTCGCAATTTAAATATGCAATGCAGTACAAATACTGGATACAATTTTTATTTAAAACAGTTTAGGAAAATCACAGGAAAAAATATGGATAAAACTACCTAAACATGGTACACATAGTAATAACTAAGGGAAGTTCAAGCAAAACAGGTATACATGCTACTCCTAATCTAAACTACATAGACAATACATGCGACGGTGAAATAGGAATAAAATGATTTAAGTCATGGAAAATTGCCACAAAAGTCCCCCGGGCCCACGTATTGGAATCGAGTGAAAGTTACAAATTTAGAACACCCATTCACTCACGAACTCACTCGAACAAGAATCATCGAAAACCAACGTCAAAATCATATTAAATTCTCAGATTTTCTAATTTGGGGAAACTTCTTCCCATTTTCATGATTTTTCACCCAATCCATTGATTGCATGGAATAATTTGCTATAGATAAATGATATACAAGTGGAATAAGGTTAGCAATTGTTACCTATGAATCTTTTCCTCAAAACTCACTCCAAATCGCCTACACCCGAGCTCCAAATCATTTTTTAGAAGACATGAATTTCAAGCCCTCAAATTTGATATAAACTTCCCCGCATTCTGCACCTACTCCCCTGGGACCGTACATGTGTTTCCGCACCTGCGGAAAATCCATCGCAGGTGCGAAAACCCACTAAAAGGACTGGGGCCGCACCTGCCGGAATTGGGCAGAATCTGCGGCTCCGCACCTGCGAAACCCCAACCGGACCTGCGAGAACTGGTTGACCTTTACCAAACCCGCACCTACGAGCCCCTCTTCCACACCTGCGTGTCCGCACCTGCGGTTCGTCATCCGCAGGTGTGACACCAGAACCATCAATCATTCAGTTGTTTACCAAGTTCCAAAAATCACCCGTTGAACATCCGAAACATCTCCGAGGCCCCCGGGACCTCAAACAAACTTACCAACCAGTCCTAATACCTTATCTAAACTTAGTCGAGCCTCCAAAACACATCACATAACAACAAAATCACCAATTATACATGGATTCAAGCCTAAGAACTTATGAAATTTCCAAAATCTACAACTGATGCCGAAACACATAGAAACTAGTCCGAATGACCTCAAATTATACACACATGCCACAAATGACACGACAGACCTACAGACACTCTCGGAATTCCATTCCGAGCTTGATTTTAAAATTTCACGTATCGACCGAAATTGCTAAAATTCTAACTTTTGCCAATTCAAGCCTAAATCTACTACAGACCTCGAAAGCACATTTCGGACATGCTCCTAACTCTAAAATCACCCAACAGAGCTAACAGAGTCGACGGAATCCCATTCCGGACCCGTCTTCCCATAGTTCCAACTACGGTCCGATTTCTAAAGCTTAAACTCACATATAAGGACTATGTGTCCAAAAACTCTCCGAGTTTCACCATTCAACGTTCCGACTCATAGGAAAATGACATAACCGCAATAACCTATTTTTGAACTAAATTGAGAATGTATTATATTGTCTGAATCCAATTAGAAAAATGAGAGTTTATATTATTATAAAACCACAAATACAATATTAATAGACCATAATAGCCCTAAAATATTAAATGGAATAACTCATAGAGAAAGTACATAATTGCAATAAGCTATTTTTTGGACCACAATACCTTCTATGATAATTTTTAATATTTAAATTTTAAAATTAATGAAATTTTGTCTATTGAATTCTTATTAGAAATATATAATAAGATTTAATAAAATTAATTTCATAAGAATCCTCCGTATTGGCAATGCATTACCACTCCATAATATCCAGTACAAAAAAAAAGTAATATTTGATGGACTGCATAAAAAGTTAAAATTGAGAAGAAGAAAAAATATCCCCACGATAGTATATTTTTATATTATATTTTAATTATTTTCCTACTCAAATAATATTTTCTTTATCAATTTTTCGTGTAATACTGAAAATACCCAATTATTAAACAACAAATAAAAAAATATTTAAGAATATAAATGTGTGAGATAGAGAAAAAATGGTTGGTAAGAGTCAATGCCACTAATGATTCTACAAACATAAAGATCTAAAAGTGAAATGTCATATCAATTTTTTACTCTTTGAAAATAAAATTTATGGCGAATAAAATTCTAATTAAGATTAAATATTCAAAACAAAAGATAAATTATTACTAAGATCTGAATTAATATAGAATAAATATTTTTATGTTAAAACTAAATAAATAAATCTTTTAATTAATGATTTAGCAAGAGTATTTTGGCTCAGTCACTTGCACTCAAGCCGCATCAGTGTCTCACGGTAAAGAAAGAAAGATGGGAAGTTTATCCTAAAATGACTTGTGGCCCACTCGAAGATAAATATGGACGCCAGCATACCAATCCTCAAGACTCTACTAAACACTTGCTCATGACTTGTAGAACCTATGAACCTAGAGCTCTGATACCAACTTGTCACGACCCAAAATCCAACTAGCCGTGATGGCACCTAACCTCATATGATGACCCAAAAGATCATCTTTAAATTTAATAACTATTTCTGTGTTCTGAGACCTCAAATAACACCATTAAGGTTTCTCGACTTGCGTGCGCAGTCCATAAATTTTTTCCAGAAAGTTTTTATGAGAAAAATTGATTAAAATGTGAAATAGAGCTTTAAAACTCAATTGGGTTGACTTTGGTCAATGTTTTGAGCAGCGGAACCGGATCAGTGTTTTGACGGTTCCGATAGGTCCGTATCGTGATTTAGGACATGGGCATATACTCGGAATCGAATTCGGAGGTCCCTAGCTTGAGTTATTGCATATTGTCGAGCTAGTTCTTATGATGTTTTTGGACTTCTGTGCATGTTTGGTTTGGATCCGGAGGGCTCGGGTGAATTTCAGATAGGCTACGGGTGGTTTGGAACATAGAAAGTCTTGTTTTTAGGACTTCTGCTGGTTTCTGGTGTCATGTGCTTTGCGAATGCGAAGAGGAATTTGCGGCAGGGGACTTTTCTTCATCGCGAATATGATAGCTAGGTTGCGAACGCGACTGTCTTGTCAAGAACGCGTAGGCTTGTGACTTGGGGAGGGGGAATCGTTGTTTTTTTCTACGCAAACGCGAGTATCGATTCACGAACACGAAGGCCAGGGGAAAACAACCTTCACAAACGCGAAGTATATCTCGCGAAAGAGAAGTGTATCTCACGAACGCGAAGGCCAATTGGGCTGTTGCACATGGCGAACGCGACAGGACCTTCGCGAACGCAAAAAAGGCATGACGCCCAGTGATTAAAACAGACCCAAACCTGATTTTTCCCATTTTTCACAAACCCTTAATTAGAACTCGGTTTAGGGGAGATATCAAAGGTGTTTTTCATGATTTCGAACTAGGTAAGCCTTCTTAATAGTAATAGTGATTATATTTCATAAATCCATATCTATAGTCATCATTTATTTCAAATTTAGATGGATGAAATTTGAATTTTTGTAAAACTTTCCAAAAACGAGAATTTAAGATTTGAAGGTCCACTTGACATAGGAATTTTTTATATGGTTGGACTCGTCCTGGAAAGGGTGTTTGGATTTTGTAAGTTTTTCTGAGACTCGAGGCATGGGCTCCTGTCACGACCCCAAATCTTAAGCCGGTCGTGATGGCACCAATCATGGAACTAGGCTAGCCAACCATTACATACTATCATAATTTCCAAAACTAGCAGATTAAAACAGCAAAATGAGATAAACAATTTATATACTACCCCAAAACTTGGAGCCAACTGTCATGAGCACCTAGGATGATAAATACAATGTTCAATAAAGTGACTTTGCTACTACAAGAGTCTGAAGTATGAAAGATAAAACTATGAACTGAGTAAAGGAAAGGAGGTGAGCTGGGGACGCTGAGCAGCTACCTCGATCCTCGAACAAACTCCAAGCACGTCCGAAAATCAACTAGTGAGATGGTCTGGTACCTGGATCTGCACATAGAGGTGCAGGGAGTGACGTGAGTACGCCAACTCAGTAAGTAATCAAAGTAACTAAAAACTTGAGTGTAGTGACGAGCATTTATAAATCATGATTTCGTAAAAACAGTAATTCAACTTTTATTAGAAGGATCCGATAGAGAAGGGAGAGAAAAGCAGTAAAATTCACAATGTAACAGCCATCCAGGCACAATATCTCTCATAACAAGGTGTCTCAGTCATCGTGACTCCACTATCAGTATCTCATGCTCACACTAAACACTCGCACTCAACAAGCACCATGAATACACACAACTTCATGGTTATGAGATATATATATATATATATATATATATGTATGTATGTATATATATATGTATGTATATATATATATATCATATAGGACTGCCCGCCGCAGAAGTTGTGTGTATTCATGGTTATATATGCCCGCCGCAGAAGTTGTGTGTATTCATGGTTATATATACATACATATATATACATATATATATATATATATATTGCGGTATGCAACACGATCCATATAACATACACTGCGGCGTGCAGCCCGATCCATATAATAGTCGACTACGCCCACTAGGGGTGTACAGACTCCGGAGGGGCTCCTACACCCCAAGCGCTATATTTGTTGTGACTTGCAGCCCGATCCAATATGTATATTGATGCGCCGTGCAGCCGGATCCATATATAACATATATTGCTGCGGCGTGCAGCCCGATCCATAACTATCCTTACATACTCGGCTCTCGGCCTCACTCAGTCATCCTCACAAGGGTGTGTGTATTCATGGTTATATATACATATATATACATACATATATATATATTGCGGTATGCAGCACGATCCATATAACATACGCTGCGGCGTGCAGCCGGATCCATATAATAGTGTACTGCGCCCACTAGGGGTGTACAGACTCCGGAGGGGCTCCTACAGCCCATGCGCTATATTTTCTGCGACTTGCAGCCCGATCCAATATGTATATTGATGCGCGTGCAGCCAGATCCATATATAAAATATATTGCTGCGGCGTGCAGCCTGATCCATAACTATCCTTACATACTCGGCTCTCGGCCTCACTCAGTCATCCTCACAAGCCACGCGAGCAATTCATCTCAACTCACGGGCCTCAGCCCAAAATACCTCTCAGAGTTTCAAAACAGTGTGATAACAGTGAAAACAACGAGAAGTAGAAAACATGACTGAGTTCACAATTGTTCTATCAGGATAGTGTGAGAATAGTGTAAAGTACCTTTGAGGGTCTAAACAGGTCGGCACAAGGCCTCAAACATTGCTCACAACCCATATACAAGTATAAATTTCTAAAATACACCATGTCGTAAGGTTTCAAATCGAATATGCGGCTTAATAGTTGCGATGGGACAGACCAAGTCACAATCCCTATCGGTGCACGCCCACGCGCTCGTCACCTAGCATGTGCGTCACCTAATTTAAAAAAAAAAATATAAAATACCGGGGTTTCATACCCTTAGGTTTAGAGTTACAATAGTCACTTACTTCAAAACAGCCCAAAAGCTACTCCGCGATGCTCTTGCCCCTCGAATTGCCTCCCAAATTCTCCGAGTCTATCACGAATCAGATTAATAACATCAAAATATGCTGGGAGATAAACCCCAATCGAAAATTTTCAAAATTAGGCACAATTCCCAAAATTGGCCAAACCCGAGCCCCAGGCCCACGTCTCAGAATTTGATAAAAACACAAAACTAGAATCCTCATTCCCTCACGAGTCTACCCATACAAAATTTACCAAAATACGACCTCAATTGCCCACTAAAATAATCAAAAGAAATTTTCAATTGTCCCTCCCATTTTTCCCAAATTTCTACTTTAATTCCCCAAATTGCATGGTAAAAATCAAGACTAATTCATGAAACTAAACCAAAAGTGATTGAAGAACACTTACCACAAGAATCCCACTGAAAATCTCGTCCAAATTCTCCTTCCCCCGAGCTCTCTAATGGAATATTTAGTTATGGCCAAAAACCCTCGTTTAGAACTTAAAAACTATATGTGCAGGTCTTTTTATTCGATGTGATCGTGGGATTTCCC
Organism: Nicotiana paniculata; assembly: GCA_005239505.1. Taxonomy (NCBI): domain Eukaryota; kingdom Viridiplantae; phylum Streptophyta; class Magnoliopsida; order Solanales; family Solanaceae; genus Nicotiana; species Nicotiana paniculata. The sequence continues at coordinate 131,709 of ML326140.1, read as the reverse complement.
ACGCGATCGCGAAGAATAGTCTGCTGCCCCATAAAAATTACACTACATGATCGCATAAGACCAAACACGATCGCATTGCTTCCCCTCCACACGTACGCGATCGCGGCCCCACATAGGCGATCGGATAGAATAAAAAGAACACTGCCTCAGAAAAAACTTATGCAATCGCATCGCCACTATTGCAATCACATATAAGGAAACCAGTGGGCAAAGATTACAGCAGCTAGAACAGTCCCTGTAAGGCCAAACACAATCCGATAACCACCCGAAACTCACCCGAGGCACTCGAGATCTCAACCAAGCATACCAACACATCCCATAACCTCATTCAAATTTATTCGAGCCTTCAAAACACCAAAACAATGCAAAAACACCAAAATCACATCAAATTCAAGCCTATGAACTTTGAAACTTCTAAATTCCGCCAATGATGCCGAAACCAACCAAACCATGTCCGAATGACCTGAAAATTTTCACACATATCCAAAATGACATTACGAACCTGCTCCAGCTTTTGGAATTCCATTCCGATCTTGATAGCCTATTTTCCTCTACCGACCGAAAATCGCCAAAAACTAACTTTCGCCAATTCAAGCTTAATTCTACACCGGACATCAAAATTTCATTCCGAACACACTCATAAGTCCCAAATCACCTAACGAAGCTATCCGAGCCATAAAATCCACATTCCGAGGTTGTTTACCAATAATTCAACTCACAGTTGACTTTTTCAACTATTAAGCCAATTAAGAGACTAAGTGTCTCTGTTCTCACCACGAGCACTCTGAACCCGAACCAAACGACCCACTAGGGTGTACAGACTCCGGAGGGGCTCCTACCGCCCAAGCGCAATATTTGCTGCGGCGTGCAACCCGATCCAATATGTATATTGTTGCGGCGTGTAGCCCGATTCATAACTATCCTCACATACTCGGCTCTCGGCCTCACTCAATCATCTTCACAAGCCACTCGGGCAATTCATCTCAACTCACGGGACTCAGCCCAGAATACCTCTCAGTGTTTCAAAACAGTGTGATAACAGTGAAAATAACGACAAGTAGAAAACATGACTGAGTTCACAATTGTTCTATCAGGATAGTGTGAGAATAGTGTAAAAGTACCTCCGAGGGTCTAAACAAGTCGGCACAAGGACCCAAACATGGCTCACAGCCCATATACAAGTATAAATTTCTAAAATACAGGATGTCGTAAGGTTTCAAATTGAACACGCATCTTAACAGTCGCTACGGGACAGACCAAGTCACAATCCCTATCGGTGCACGCCCACACGCTCGTCACCTAGCATGTGCGTCACCTCATTTACCAAAACAATATAAAATACCGGGGTTTCATACCCTCAGGTTTAGAGTTACAATCGTTAGTTACCTCAAAACAGCCCAAAAGCTAGATGCTCTTGCCCCTCGAATTGGCTCCCAAATGCTCCGAGTCTATAACAAATCACATTAATAACATCAAAATATGCTAGGGAAATGAACCCCCATCGAACACTATCAAAATTAGGCACAATTCCCGAAATTGGCCAAACCCAAGCCCCGAGACCACGTCTTGAAATTTGATAAAAATCACAAAACTAGAATCCTCATTCCCCCACGAGTCTACCCCTACCAAATTTACCAAAATCTGACCTCAATTGCCCACTCAAATCATCAAAAGAAATTTCCAATTCTCCCTTTCATTTTCCCCAAATTTCTACTTTAATTCCTCAAATTGCATGGTAAAAATCAAGACTAATTCATGAAATTAAACCAAAAGTGATTGAAGAACACTTACCACAAGATTCCTACAGAAAAGCTCGTCCAAATTTTCCTTCCCCAAGCTCTGTAATGGAATATTGAGTTATGGCCAAAAACCCTCGTTTAGAACTTAAGAACTGTCTGCCCAGGTCTCTTTCTTCACTACGATCGCGGGATTTCCGACGCGATCGCGAAGAACAATCTGCTGCCCTATAAAAATTACACTACACGATCGCACAAAACCAAACGCGATCGCATTTCTTCCCCTCCCTCACATACGCGATCGCGGGCCCACATAAGCGATCACATATAAGAAAAAGAACACTGCCTCAGAACAAACCTATGCGATCGCATCCCCACTATTGCGATCACATATAAGGAAACTAGTGGGAAAAAATTGCAGCAGCTACAATAGTCCCTCTAAGGCCAAACACACTCCGATAACCACCCGAAACTGACCAGAGGTACTCGGTACCTCAACCAAACATACCAACACATCCCATAACCTCATTCAAATCTAGGCGAGCCTTCGAAACACCAAAAACAACGCAAAAACACAAAAATCTTATCAAACTCAAGCATATGAACTTTGAAACTTCTAAATTCTGCCAATGATGTTGAAACCAATCAAAACACGTCCGAATGACCTGCAAATTTGTACACATATCCAAAATGACATTATGAACCTGCTCCAGCTTTTGGAATTCCATTCCGACACCGATATCCTATTTTCCCTTGCCGACCGGAAATCGCCAAAATCTAACTTTCGCCAATTCAAGCATAATTCTACACCGGACATCAAAACTTCATTCTGAACACACTCCTATGTACCAAATAACCTAACGAATCTATTCGAGCCATAAAATCCACATTCCGAGGTCGTTTACCAATACGTCAACTCATAGTTGACTTTTTCAACTATTAAACCAATTAAGAGACTAAGTGTCTCTGTTCTCACCACGACCACTCCAAACCTGAACCAACCGACATAACACAACATAAATAGGCTAAGAAACATACGATAAAGCCGAAACAGGGGAAACAGGGCTAATCTCACAGAACGACCGACCAGTTCGTTACAACTCCACTGTTAATTTTTGAAATGAATTTTGGATTTTAATCCGAAAATTAGTAAATTCATACGGAATTAATTCTTACAATTTGTATTGAGTATATTGAATTTTTTATGACTAGATTTGAGGATTTCAAACATGAATTCGCGAGGCAACGCTTTATTGGAATCTTGAGTTGGTTGCAAAGCAAGGTAAATGTCGTGGTTAATTGTGACTTGAGGGAGTATAATTTAACTGTCTATTTTCTACGTGATTTAATGTGCGGTTAAAATGTATCTATGAGGTGACAAGTACTTATGCATTGTGGTTGAGGCAAAGCATGCTGGAGGATTTTATTTCATTTTGAATAATTGCCTATTTAATTAAGATATTCCTGTTTAAGTTCATTATTGATTATTTGATCATTACTCATGAAATTTTAATTGATTTAATTATTGTGGAATATGGTGAGAAAGAGTGTAAAAGCACGAAGGGTGATGAAGTACCATTCTTATTATTTATACTATCATTCTCATGGTGAGAAAGAGTGTAAAAGCACGAAGGATGATGCCGTGCCATTTTAAGAGAGTGTAAATGCACGAAGGGGGATGCCGTGCCATTTTCAGAGAGTGTAAATGCACGAAGGGTGATGCCGTGCCAAAAGAGAGTTAAAACACGAAGGGGATGTCATGCTTACTATTATTATTTATTTATCAAATTATGGGAGGAATGAGAGTAAAAGCACTAAAGGCTGTGTCGTGTCATTTTCATATTATCAGTAGCTCATTTTATGTTGATGAATTATTTGGTTGCTAAGTGATACTTCTCCTGCTGAAAATTATTATATCATTCCCCTTCTCATGTTCCCTCCCAAATTTATAAAGTGTTATTATTGTATTATTGTTGCTTCTTGTATATACTTGTATAGGTTGTTTACATACGTGTCCTGTGATAGCCTCGTCAATACTTCGTCGAGGTTAGGACCGGAACTTCAGAGTACATGGATCGGAACATAACATACGTGAACCCTCACAAGCACTATCACTCAATCCCTCATCCCTCAATGCACACGCTCAATAGGTACCTACGCTCACTAGGGGTGTTCAAACTCCGGAAGGGCTCCTACAACCCAAGCGCTAATGTGCACGGACCACTTACCTGCTGCATGGACACCTCACGTGCTATCATATCATATCTGGATCCGCACAGACAACTCACATGCTATGGCATCAATCTGGATCCGCACGGACAAATCACGTGTTATCATATCATATATGGATCCGCGCGGACAACTCACGTGCTATGGCATCAATCGGGATCCGCACGGACAACTCACGTGCTATATTACAATATCTCACAACGGGCCCTCGGCCTCACTCAGTCATGTACCTCTCTAGCCTCACAATTTTTAATAAATAAAGGAAAACAGTCAAAATCAAAGTATCACATCGTATTTAACAAGAAGATAACAGAGACTGAGGTGAACATGTACAAAAATCACTATGACTGAGTATAACTACTGTGAGCAGGGATAAAGCCTTAGCATGATCTCTAAAATGAAAGCAGCCAAGTCCTAGCATATAGGAAAACACATAAACAAAAATAAAGGCTATTAGGCCTCACAGCCTCACGGGACGGACCAAGTCTTAATCCTTCACGGCGTACACCCACACTCCCGTCACCTAGCGTGGATGGCACCTCCAAACAGTCATATGATATGAAATCTCTGGGTTTCATACCCTCTAAACCAGATTTAAAACTATTAATTACCTTAATAGCGTAGAATCCTACTCCGTGATGCTCTCGCCCCTCGACTCAATCTCCAAAAGCTCCGAATCTATTCACAACCAGTATAATACAATCAACATATTCTAAAGAAACGAATTCCACAAGAAAAACTACAAAATTAGGCCAAAAACCCGAAATTGGTTAAAACCCGACCCTCGACTCGGAATCGGGTAAAAGTCATAAATTTCGAATACTCATTCACTCACGAGTCCAACCATACTAGTTTCAATCAAATCCGACTTCGAAACGACATTCAAAGCCCAAAAATTCATTTTATGAAGTTTCCACAATTTTTCCCAAATTTCCACCTCAAAGTACTAATCAGATAATGAAATCATTGATATATTCATGTATATTAACCAAATCCGAGTTAGAATCACTTACCCTGATGAATTTTATGAAAAAACCATGAAAAAGAGCCACAAACCGAGCTCCCTAGGTCCAAAATGTGAAATAATGCCCTAAACCCCGTTTATATAGTGCACCCTCTAAACTTCACTGTCAAGATTTAGTATTTTGGCCATAACATTCACTACATATGTTCAAATAATTACTTCTTTACCTTTCTGAAAACTAGACACGAAGGTATACAACTTTAATTTTTGAAGCATATCAAAATTCCTTGTACACCAAAAGATATAGGCTTCCAAAGTCGGACCAACGGATCTGCAGAACTTTTCCCCGGAGTGCGGCCGTGAAATTCTGCCAAGGTCCGCGAAATTCTGCCGAGGTCCACAAAATTCTGTCGAGGTCCGCGTTTTCAAAACACCAGAACCATACTAGAGTTCCGGAAATGCCCGGACTCGCTCAAAACTCACCGCAAAACACACCAAAAATACAATACAAACTAAATCGAGCTCCCAAATCACATCAAACAATAACAAAAACATGAATCACACACCAATTCAAGCTTAATGAACTTGAAACCTCAAACTTCCACAACCGATGTCGAAACCTATCAAAACTTGTCCGAATAACCTCAAATTTTGCACACACGTCACAAATGACATTACGAACCTACTCCTACTCCCGAAATTCCATTCCGACTATGATATCAAATTTTCCGCTGCCGATCGAAAATCGCCAAATTTCCAATTTCGCCAATTGAAGCGTACTTCTACCACGAACCTCAAAAATCCAATTTGGACGCGCTCCTAAGTCCAAAATCACCCAGCGGAGCTAACAGAACCATCAGAAATCCAAGCTGAAGTCAAATTCTAGATAGTCAAATTTGGTCAAACCTTTCCAATTTGAAGCTTCTAGTTGAGAATCATTCTTCTAAATCAATTCTGAATAACCTGAAAACCAAAACAGATGATTCACATAAGTCATCATACATCACACGGAGTTACTCATGCGCTCAAACAACTGAGCGAAGTGCAACTGCTCAAAACGACATGTCCGGTCATTACATCCTCCCCCACTTAAGCAAACATTCGTCCTCGAACGTGCCAAGAGTTGTTCTCCAACACCATCAAACCGCTGCGTAACCTTACCATACATATACCCGGGTGTGATCCCACGTCACCTTGTCCCGCATAGATCTGATAACACAACATATCTGAAATTTCTTCATCCAACCTAGCCCATAAGCCTTAGAATCCAATTTTCACATCCGAAATTTTCTATAAGATCAAAATCACGCATCCACACACTGTATAAGTCTGAACAAGCTGTATCCAGCCATAGCCATAACACAAGATGAAATCACATGCACATAACTCAAACACTCCCAGCGATGATTTCTAATCACAGCGGCTGCCCAAAACAACCAAACGCTGGTAATAAACCTATTATTAAACAGAGCCTCGTTCTAACACCTTCCTATACTGCCAACGATGAAAGAAGCATGCAACAACTCATAACCATTCATCAGATCAACCAGTTGTGGAACTCTCTCTCTTTCGACCAGAACTATAGCCAATTTCTAAGCCGATCAACAACATTACCCTTTTAAATATACCATAATCAAATCCAATAGCACCCAGTCTAGCTCCGACGACCTCATCTTGTCAAATACAAGCTACTCTAATGACATGCCACACCAATACTACCCAGAGCCACAAACCGTGAAATTCGTACACCAATACGCAACAATTCAAACGTACTCAAACATAGAAAATAACTCCAACGAGAGAACTGTCCCGCAAGTTTAACTAGTACCACCACAATTCAATGCTAAGAACTCATCACACACCGTAGAACCAAGACACACGAATCTAACACAAAGGGTCATATCCCAACATAACTTCGATGTACTCCACATGGAATACTTCAAGTCAAAAATGAAAAACAAATCAATAATTATGCACAATCTGACGTCTAGCACCAAAAATGTATGACCATAACCATTGAGAAGCAAATAACTCAATACCATAGTCCGGAATGAACATAATTAATGTGAAATTAATCATTCACACCATAATACGCATCTCGCTCAAATTCTACCATAAGGCCCAAATAGAACCGCACCATGGGTGTATATAACCAACGAATCACAACCCCTTGTAGCATAGAAGGGTAACTCATAGAACATATTGGAAAACGAGTAAGCTCAACTCTAACCGAATGACACATCCATCAACAACAACAGTACGGAGTCAACTAATCCGACCCAGTGTAGAACACACATCCATATTGGGCCTACCAATGAACCCCAAATCAACTCTGGTCATCCACAATAGACAAATAACCTTCCAAAAGCCCACAATAATTGAATCATAACACATGCTATCATCTAACCAACCTCGGCTACATTTTCAAAGTCCACAACCACGAAACAATCTACTCATGAGAACTCCCAGTCTCCAAATCCATAGAACACACGGATCACCATATCCGATCTCAACTCCACCGTCTGATTGTCTAACACTACTCCAATACACGATCATCCCACGAGGAATACGTCTATAATTCTTCTGTTCCACAAGGCAAAATCTGAACACCAGCAGTAGATAGAACAAGAGAGTACGACAACACCAATGATAGAGAAAATTACAATACGCCACATGCCCCACGCACTAGTAGGAAAATATACATCTCAAACCATGGTAGAGACCAAGAACTCTCTAAAATCCCTTTGGACTTAACCAAACCATCAAGACTGAACCCCTCTAACTTAACCAAGCTACGCAGGTTTCCAAAACCCAAGAGCATTGCCACGAATCACACATAGGATCCTTACCACATCATAATCACCCAAGGAACCGATCTTACTCATTATCATGTCGATCCAACCTACTACCAAGCTATCATATTTCTCCGAGTTCCTTCTGAATTACCATCAAATTGATTCTTCTCCTTGCCATAATACCAAAATCCTCAACCAAAAGTCACTACACGAGACCCTAGAACAAATCACACCGCCCTAAGGCTCATAAGCCGCTGAATGTCCTCTTAAGCACTCCAAAAGTACCACAACTCAAATACTTACTCTGAAGAGACTTGCTATGAATTTAAGCCAGTCTTCCCCTTTCCTGATACCAAAATATAGAATCCACAACGATATAGAAATACCACAAATCTTGACACATTCCAATGCAAATCTTAGTTTCTAGCCAAATACACATACTGAAGATTCCCAATTGTTACATATAAATCTTGAATCCATCAGAACCATTCTCGAGAGTCCTCCACTCTATGCAAATCTCAATTAAACTGATCAAACAGACCGAACGACATGTGCCCCATTTTCACACCAACACCCTAGGAAGTAATCCACACTTCTAAGCAATCGAGCAATCTTTTACTCCACGCACACTACATCCTCCACAACTAGGCACTCGATTATTCCATGACTCCCACATACCCATAGATTGAAATACAACCTATATCTAGAAATTCCCTTACTAGTATCATCCTCACTCTCGACGCCTGTAGTCATAACTGACTCACTAGTATACTCCAACTGAAACCAATATAACACATAATCGTGCAATCAACTCGTCGATAACAGACATCCCTACTTGGCTCAAGGCCATAAATCAAAACACACAATAATTCACAATGCCCATACTCTATTACTGCCATAATACCGCAGTGGGATTCAACTAAATCCTTCATAAGCTTATATAACACAACCATCCAATATCACAAATCATCTGCAGATCTCGCATTCATTCTTGTAGCAGTCAAGCCAACAATCATAAGCAACCTGAACTCAAATTGCAACACATATATTTCACAGGTAAAAGAGAACTCGCTACAAAAAAAACATAGGGGTCACACGACACTCAGGACGCCCCGCGAGAGATAACTCACCTGCTTCGCCTCAAACTAACATCTCTTTATACCCTTCCACAGTCATAAACATTACGCAATCACTTAATCTTCTTGAGTATGAACTCATATCATGACCTGAAAATATACTTTAACCCCTCAACTACACAACATGAGAGGTCCTTCAATACACCCACAACTCGAGGCCATACGTCAACTCAAGACAGAAGTCAAACACCCAATAGTTCTTGCTACATCTCTATGAAGCTCTTTTTGTCACACTCAAACAATCTGAACACATCTCACCATCAATCATATTCACCACATAGTCATCCAGTCACAAAATCCCACCAATAAGGACACAAACAGACATATAAGTCCCAAATACACGTGTTTACACAATCGAAATCTCAGTACTCAAGCCACAGACAAAACCCGGCCTCAAGTCCTCCAGACTGGCATATCATTAACATGCTAAAATTACACCTCGCATCTCATCCATGGAAATCACAAGCTGTCGATGCATAGCTGATACCGAGCGCTCAAGCGCGCATACGAATGCGTTGAAGGAATTCAAAGGATAACGCTTCAAGTTGAATCAGTACCACACGATAAGAATTCAAGAATGTGAAGTTTCCTTAGGGTTCTGTAGCCTCTCAAAGATAAGTACAGACATCTCCTTACCGATCTGCAAGACTGTACTAACCCGCTCATAACTCGTGAGACTTATGTAACCTAGGCTCTGATACCAATCTGTCATGACCCAAAAACTAACCTTGTTGTGATGACGCCTATCATAATACTAGGCAAGCGGACACAATTACCAAAAATGCCGATATGTTCATTTTTAAAGAACATCTTAACGCTATTCAATATAAAACCTTCAATAAGGAGTTGAAATCAAAAACAAAAGTGCGGAAAAAAAACAAGCCCGACATCAGGGTGTCACTAATCATGAGCAACTAATACAACTGTGTGTAAACATCAATACTAACATAGTCTGGGATTAATCAAGTAAAACTAAGGGAAGATAAAGTAGGAGGAAAACAGGGCTACGATTGCCATGCAGCTACCTCGCAATCTCCGAAGATAAGCCGGCCTGGACTCAACAATCGCCGCGCTCAAACACACCTGGATCTGCACATGAAGTGCAGGGTATAGTATGAATACAACCGACTCAACAAGTAACAGTAATAACTAAGGAAATGAGTAGTACTGACGAGTTAAGCAGAACAATTCAATTAATAATTTTCACAGTTAAGGAATAACATGAGTAAGAGATCAGTTTCATAGATTATGAATGTTGCACCCTATATTTTCGTACATGAAAGTGTGCCATAAGTGCATTGATGAAACCTCGGGAACGAGATGTTACATCCCGCATATTTGGACGTTAAAATTTCGTCGTAAAGTTAATCGACGCAAGCTCGAGAATGAGATTATTTTGAGGTTACAAGTATTATGCTATTTCAAATAAGGGATAAGTAAATTTGTAAAGGTGAGAGGGTAAGCAAATCGAAAAAAATAAATTTCGTCGAAGTTTGACATTTTCGGATAAAATATGGCCCGAGCTAAGATACCCGTTATTTATGGACTAGTACCATACAAGGTACCACATGTCCATGATGGTGAGGTGTAATTTAGGATAATTCTTAGTTATGTGGATAAAAGGTTAATTATTGATTAGTGAGAGATTAACTAGTTAATTAAGAATTAGTGGGTAATTAATTAAGACTTTGGGGATAAGGCTTGATTGTCCAAAACGTGGCATCCAACCCTTAACAGTAATATAAATCTTAAAAGGTCTTGCAAGATGTCAAATTTTGAAGATTTAAGTGGTTATTCACCACTTGAAGTGGGCCCACATTCCATTCAAGCTCACTTTAAGATTTGAGACCATTTGGCTTCATTTCAATCTCTTAAAATTTCTAGGAGATGCAAACTAATTGTTCTTTCCGTAAATAACTTACATTAGACCCTAATTGAAGAAAACCATAATACTTTTATACCCCAGTACCAAATTACCACGATGGATCACTTAGTAGGCGTTGGATTTATGCTACTATTGTGAAATTTTGCAATATTAAGGGTGTACAGGGTAATCTTTCTCAAGAGAATCGACTCAGGTATGTTAAGACTATCCCCTATTTCTTTTTGGCATGATAAGCTCAGGAGAAGATGTTGGTGCACTCCATTTTCTTTGGAGTTGCATGTTTGGTCAATATGATTTAGACGCGTATTGGTTGGTATAACGAGGCCCTGTCCCGACCTTTATGTTAAGTGTGTACTCTTTGAGGCTTGTAGACAGATGTCATGTATATGAATTCTTGTATGGCCTTGCCGGCCTATGTTTTGAGTTACAAATGATCATGTTGGCCTTATAGGGCAGTATGTCACATGTATAAGTTTTTATGTCAGGTTGGGTTGTTCTATATCGAGTATTTCCTTTTGTTTATTCTGGTTAGCCCATGACGGGCCGTTTGGTCAATTTGTCAATGAAAGTACAATAAGAAAGATATGTAATGTTGATACTCGGTTGAGTAAGGTATTGGGTGCTCGTTGCGGCCCATAGGTTGGGGTCGTGACAAAAATAGTATCAGAGCAGTTCTATCTTAGGGAATTTACAAGCCCGTGTCTAGTAGAGTCTTGTTTATGAGTGTGTTGTGTACCACACTAATAAACACGAGGCTATAGGGAATTTAGGATTGTGACTCTTTTTTCTTACTCTAGATCGTGTGGTAGAGCCCATTTGTAATAATTCAATTTTCTAAACTCTATCTTATTCATAATACGATAATGCATACATCGAGAAAGATGATGGGTAAGGGATATAGTTGTGGAAGAGTTGAGTCAGAGGAACTCGATTTTTGCATCATGCTTATGATGGATAAAGATGAGGTATTCAGCAGATCACGTGTATATTAAGATGTGTAAGCTTCTTGATAAGGGTCCATAAGGCAAGAACGCCTATCCACCCTTATGGTAAAAAGCAATGAAAGAATCAGAAGGTACAATTTTCAACAAGTAAAAGTAACAAGATGAAGAAGGTTAGTTACGTTCAACAGTAACAAAGGTATGTACAATTGGCCACACTGATCCACGTTACGCCTTATGGGAGCTAATATATAAGGTTTAAGAAAATGACGGGATATCAGAATCCTGCCGGGGTTAGAGTAAACCAAAATGGTGGATGGATTGTTTGTATTAGTTGACCGAAAGATATTTCAAATGTGCTAATAGATCTCCTTGTGAGAGACCCGGATGGTGCACTCTAAAATAGTAATACTAGATATGAGTACTACGGAGACAAGTTGTAAGTCCCCGTAAAATTTTACCTAGAAAATCGATACTTCGTGATGCCCAGATTAGATTTATGTGTTTAATGATAGAAAATTCGTTTTCGGACCCTTTGGATTCAACAGTACCCTACGGACTTAGAAGAAAATATTCGCGAAAAAGTGTGTTTCTGCGGCCCATTATGCGGTCACATAATCACTTTGCGGACCGCATAATGGCCGCAACGTGAATCAGAAAACTGGCCAAATTTGAGGCCAATTATGCGGCCCAAAATACGATCGCATAATTGATATGCGGGACGCATAATCCATCACATATCTGCCTAGGAGTTTTGCGAGGGGAGTTCTGTGGTGCATTATATGACCGCAGAACAGGTATGCGGGCCGCATAATGGACGCATACTCGATCAGATGTTCCACCCGGCTGAGGTTTTTTTTGTGGCAGATTTGCGGACCCCATTCCCATTATATGTGACCGTATAATTGTGTCGGGGCACCCCATTTTCTTATTTTGTAACCCGACTCCAAACCAACATAAAGCATTCCCCCTCACCATTTTAAACCATTCTCCTGATAATTTAGAGTGAGAAAAGAGAGGGTTGTAGAGAAAAAGTCCCAATTCCATCAAATTGATCCTTCATCATCACTCAAGGCTTGGGACTAATCAAACAAGATACCAATTTCTTCACTCTAAGAGGTAAGTTTCTACCACACCAGCTTTTAAATTCCATGATTAGCTAAAGTGGGCCATTGGTAAGGTAGTTCATGGAGGTAAGAGAAAGGACCTTGCATGCATGAGGTTCTAAACTATGTGTGGGAAAGTAAGAGCAAAGATAGAAATAAATGGGGGATGGGATCTTAACAAACTCATAATTCTAGATGTAATGCTCAAATGAGCTGGTTTTATGATCCAATTCCTAATTACAATTTGATTGTGCTATTTTGTCAAATCGATTGAAAGAGCTAAAGGATTCCGAAAATTGTTGTAGAAATTAGGGATAGGAACCAGTCGAGGTATGTATGGCTAACTCTAATCTTCATAAAAATCAACTTGTTGGTGTCCGAATAGGTGGTATGAGTCCCTTTCTTGATCATACTTAAACTGATTGTTTTAATGTGTTGAGTCAAAATATTTCTATTTCGAAATTGTTCTAGTTGACTACCATGTCACCATGATACTTGAAAATGTGAATTATGATCCTACATGCTCCTTTTATTATGTATGCAATTCACTGTATGTGGGTTCTCGTTAAAATGAAGGATGATGCCATTGAACGAATAAAAAGGGGATCAGACTCGAATTGTAAAATGTGTCCAAGTGCCAAGAACTATGTGATAAATAGTGGAAGTGAAACGTGAATTGATTAAATAAATGAAATGGTGATGTCCCAAGTGAGATGGATTAGCCAATCGGGCTGAGATCGGACGCCATGTTGTACACATGGTGGCATTTACATTGGAAACATCGATATAAATTGTGGACATGGTTATGTCTCACTTGGGATGGCTTAGCCTGTTAGGCCGAGACCGGTCTCCGTATAAAAAGACATGGTGGCATTATTAACCGTGGCACTTGGAATTAAGAGACTATTAATCAAAAGGATGGAAAGACGAAATAAGAAACTATGTGACCCCTACTTGTGATCCTCTAATCCTGTGAAGTGCTATGTGATTTCCATGACTGTTTTCCTACCTGTTTTATTGTTTATTCTATTTTGGAGTGGAATTGTTCATACATACTAGTACTATTCGATGGTACTAACGTCCCTTTTGCCGGGGGCGCTACATATTTGAATTGATGTAGGTGGTTCTATTGCAGATAGCGCTGATCGCTGATAGTGGTGCCCTCACTCTTTCTCCTCACAGCAGTCTTGGTGAGCCCCGTTTCTTCTCGGGGTCGTGTATAGTATATGTCGTTCTTAGTTTGTATAAGTTACTATATTTTTAGGTATAGCCGGGGCCTTATTGTCGGCATTGTCACGTTTGTCTTTTTTATCTTTAGAGGCTCCGTAGACGTTTATATGGGTCATGTATGGGTGTCAGGGATGTTGTCAAATCAAGTTGTATGTTAAAATCCTATTCCACTTAATCATAAACTGTAAGCACTTTTGGAAGTTTGATTATCGCATAATGTATGTAAGCAAGAATGAACTAGAAACGTATGTATATTTATATAACGAACCTCTCACGGGGTTAATAAACGGTGATGCGTTCCCTTTTTGGAATATGAATGAGTCTGGCAGGATATGTTTGAAAGTCTTGCTTGATTGGGTTCACTCAATTGAGCGCCGATCGCATTCCCCGAGATTGGGGCGTGACATAGGAACTTGAAGCCTGGAAGAGATAAATATTACTTGATATGGAAGGTTATATTAGAACATTGATGGAAAGGTTGAGAGGGCACCTAAAAATAGCTTTAGAAGCCAGATTAGGAAAGTTTTTCCCCAGTTCGAGGAACAAATGTAGTTGAATGGAACAATAGACGGGTTACACGTTCCACTGTGCCACCCATCCCTAGTAGAACGAGAATGTTAGGCAACCCAAAGGGCCAGTGGATGGAGCAAGGGGAGCTAAAAGCAAGAGAATGTCTTGTTGATATTTTCAGAATAAAGTGATAGATAGAAATGTTAGCAGGGAAATAAGAAGAGAGATAATGAAGCATTATGAGTAATATATGATACATGAATGACAATGGTAGAGTATTACATAATCTATAGTCAAGTGAAGGAAGAGACGAGAGGTGATGGGCCTTAAGACAATAAACGAGTATAGGCCATACAGTCAGATCCTCATTTCAAGAAATAAATTGTGACCCTAACATGATTACCAGAAGGAAAAAGTTAGATCCTAGAGTACCAAAAATCTGTATGGGCAGGTGAACGAGATAAACTAAACATGAATTAGGGACTCAGTGATTTGATAATAGTCAGCATCATGAGAATTTCAGATTGCGTTTCGGCAATAATAGAATGGACAACAGAAAAAGATTCATAATAAATTCAGAGAATGGTCATTCAGGAAGACTCTTCCTAAAGCAAGAAATGTGAGCAAAGTTAAGCTTGAGGGACTGTGTGTGCCAGTTATACTAGGTGTCTCCCGCACGAGTAAGGAATTTTGTTATCCTTGGTGTAGAAGGATTACCGCAAGGCGAGTAAGGGACATCGCCAAAGATGAAGAGGTAGAACATCTATAGGTAAATCGTCGTAACTCGAAATCTTAGCACTCCCCTGAAGGAGGAATATGGAGTGATGTGGCATAAAGTCAGAATTAAGTGGTTCTAGTAATCATGGAATGGTAAAGGAAGAATGTAGTAAAAACAAAAAAAGGAATGAGATTAGACTTATTCACCTCCTACGTGTATGCTACGATTCCAGAATATTATGCAAACACAACGTCAAGGAGAGGAAGTGAGGGTTCCTGCTCGAGATGTTATTGATTAATAAGGAGCCAATAGGAGAGGTAAGTTAAGACAAAGAAAATAACCCAAGAAAGATCACGTGGAATATTGATATGAGAATGGGCCAACGAGTAGTTAGTAGTTGATTCAGGAATAGCCTAGTTATGGCTAGACAAGAGGTTACAGACAAATCAACATATCGTGCAAGATAAACATAGAGAACCCCTACAGGGGAATTCAGTCTCGCAGATATGACATCGTGACCCTGAAGAAATATTCTGATAGGAGTTGGGGTAGTTAAAGGTACCTTATGAGTGTTACGGGAATAAAAAAGAGTGGCACTTAGGAGACAGTCAAAAATTTAGTTCAGGAGCAATCGTACAAGCACATAAGTGTGGAGGTAAGTAACTATGGGATATTATAGATGAGTACGAACATCAAGAATTCCATTAGGTATATGATGTAATAAGCTCGCAGCTTTACTAGTGCCAAAAGGTATCCCTAAGTACTACAATAAAAGATTTGCTAAGAAAATAAGGAATAAGGCTCTAACCTAAGCTCAGTAACCTAAAGAGGGAATGGTCTTATAAAAGAGTCTCACAACGACATTGTACGCACTCCATTAGAAGGTGGCACTTATTGTGGCTAATGAACAGGAAGTAAAATCAAAAGTAATACTCGAGATCATATGAGTTGCACGAAACTTCCGTCATACATGGGAACTAAGACAAGCTAAGTATACACGCAACAACGAGGCAGGAAGACCAGGAAAAGTAATAACTTATATTTAAAGAAAGTTGAGAATGAACGGAAGGAACTATTAGATCAATGATCCAGAGTTGGTTACATTATGAATGCACTTGCGATTTCGGAGTATACATATATGTTGACAATCATATAGCCGTAGAAGACTCCGGTATGAGTTAAAAGAAGGAATTAGGTCCAGGTCATAGACAAAGGACTGAATCATTAAAAGGTTGTATCATGGTTTTCCATAGCATCCATGAAAGGCTAAAGTAATAACTAAATTCCATAAACCGCATGTCAGAAGATAGCTTAAGCCTACATAAAATCTTATCAGAAGGAAGATGAAACTAAAGAATTAAATCAACCAAGCAAATTAGAAGTTTGATTGTTGGACCCGAAAAATTATAGAAATCGTGATTGCGTACATTGCAGAATCGCTCTTAATATCAGAGGTACAAGAAAGATATTACAGTATCCATATCCTATAACGGCTCTACGATAAAGCCAGTTAGAATAGTACCGGATCATAAGAAGTCAGTATGAAGCTCCCATCGGATTGTGTATGCACCAGAGGTGCAAGTATTGCCTCAAGTTGTAGATGCGAATTATACTTATGTGGAAGGGAGGTCATGAAAGAGACAGAAGATGTGATGCGAGTCTTTAAGGTAAGTAAGGTAAAGGTGAACAATGTACGAGATACTCAAATGCAGAAGGTTGTGAATAGTCCATACTTCGAATAGAAGGCTAGAAGTGTGTGGATTTAATATCCAGGAATGGTAGCGGCATTGTCAGTGGCATATCTTATAGCCTATGGTTTCTAGGTATTGATATGTCTAGTTAAGAAAGTAAAAGAAGAGTTAGAGATGATGTGATGTCTCACTTGATGTTCCAGAATAACACAAGGAAATCTATAGTGCAAGGAAGTTGAAGGAAGGATGTGAGTAGTATGAATGGATATGTATGAGTCGCAAGCTAAAGTATGGCAGAGAGACAAGATTGTAGGAAGACAGGAGTAAGGATAATAAAGGGTGAGTGAGAAAGTGACAAGAATGGATAAGCCCTCGGGATTAAACCCACGCAAATGAGTGAGAGCTGATGGGTTCTCTAAATTATACAAAGCTTAGTATAGCCTGAATAAAATCAAAGGAGTCTATGACTAGTAGCATTTAGAAGAGATTGAATGTTGTCATGGTAGTGAAATAAGGGTGTGATTGCGATAGATAAATGATGACGTTTAGGCCTTTGAGTGAGTAATGATTTGAGGAGGATTTCATGGATTGTATGAGATTATACCCATGTAAGTGAATCACATTGGAATGCTATAAAATACGGTCATTGAAGTACAGTATCAGCCCTAAGTGGATAAGGAAAATCACTTCAAATATTCCTCGATGCAACGTAAGCCCTAGTGGAAAGGTAAGACTTAAGAAGTTTCAAGTTATCAGTGGTATATTATAAATTAATATTGAGGTGAATCAACAATGGATGGACAAAAGTCGGAAAGAATGAGATGAGATTAGGCCATCGTTTTTAAGATGAATAGTAATGAGAAAAAATTAAATGACTTAGATTTATACATACGGGATAATCAATGAAAGTAACCTGGAGTTCGGTAGCAACACTCAGTAACGATAAATACAAGTAAGAGTTATGGCAGTAAAGTCATACGGATGGATAAAAGCATCTATAACAGAAGGTAGCAACAATTACGAGATTGGAAAGAATTCGACCACAAGTCATGGTATGAGAAAGAGGACTAAAGGGGTGAATTCCCTAGACTTTGGAATTATTTACAGAATGGTTGCCTAGACGGCAAGGAGAGTACCGAAGTATTCGAAAGGCATAAGTTATGAAAATGATAAGTGCATCAGTCAACATTCGAGGATGAATATTCCAAAGGGGGGAATGATGTTACACCTCATGTTTTCGTACATGAAAGTATGCCATAAGTGAATTGATGAAAGCTCGGGAATGAGATGTTACATCCCGCATTTTCGTACGTGAAAGTTTCAGCGTAAAGTTAATCGATGCAAGCTCAGGAATGATATTATTTTGAGGTTTCAAGTATTATGTTATTTCAAACAAGGGATAAGTAAATTCGTAAAGATGAGAGGGTAAGCAAATCGAAGAGAATGAATTTCATCGAAGTTTGACATTTTGGGATAAAATATGGCCCCAGCTAAAATACCCGGTATTTATGGACTATTACCATACAAGGTACCACATTTCTATGATAGTGAGGTGTATAAGGTATGCTAAAAAAGAGAAATATTTTAAGTAATTTGGGATAATTCTTAATTATGTGGATAATAGGTTAATTATTAATTAGTAGAAGATTAAATAATTAATTAAGGATTAGTGGGTAATTAATTAAGACTTTGGGGATAAGGCTTAAGGGTCCAAAACGTGGCAGCCACCCCCTTAAAAATAATATGTCAAATTTTGAAGATTTAAGTGGTTAGTCACCACTTGAAGTGGGCCCACATTCCATTCAACCTCACTTTAAGATTTGATACCATTTGGCTTCATTTTAGTCTCTTATAATTTCCAGGAGATGAAAACTAATTGTTCTTTCCATAAGGAACTTACATTAGACCATAATTTAAGAAAACCATAATACTTTCATACCCAGTACCAAATTACCACGATGGAGCACTTAGTAGGCGTTAGATTTATGTTACTATTGTGAAATTTTGCAATATTAAGGAAGTATGGTGTAATTTTTCTCAAGAGAATCGACTTAGGTATGTTAAAGCTATCCCCTATTTCTTTTTGGCATGATCTATACGACAGGAAAGAAATGAGCAAATGCACAACTTCTATAAAGGACTCTATTCATAGAAATACCAGAGATGCTTATGTTCTTGATTCCCCACGTGTCATATTATTCTATCATTTGTTTATCGGTCTGAAAAATATGTAAGTTGGTAAAGTTTATTTCATGATATTAATCAGAGGAATAATGGTCTTATGACGTACCAAGATATTTTATTATCGTATTTCATATGCATTTCATGAATTTATACATTCACATTGACCCATGACCAGATGGTGTTATATACGCGTTTATATATATATATATGTATGTATGTATGTATATATGGAATATGAGAAAGGTTATGGCATTATATACGCAACACCACCTTATCAGCTGGTATATGTTGATGATTTTGCCCACAATGGCCAAGATAATATGATGGGATGCCCTCAGAGGCCTAATGATGTTATGCAACATGTACCTATGCACGACATGACATTCATACGCATATGATCGACACTATAAGTATTTCATTATTTATAGAGTTATCTAGACTTACAAGTTGAGTCGTTTACTCTATACTTATTCCATGTATGTTATGTACTTATTTATGTGCCTTACATACTTGGTACATTATTCGTACTGATTCCCCTTTTGCCTGGGGACGCTGCGTTTCATGCCCACAAGTCCCGATAGATAGGTCGAGAGTCCTCCAAGTAGGCTACCAGCTCAGCGAAAGATGTTGGTGCGCAACATTTGCTCCGGAGTTGCATGTTTGGTCAGGATGATTTAGACGCGTATTGTTTGGTATGGCAGGGCCCTATCATGACCTTTATGTTAAGTTTGTACTCTTAGAGTCTTGTAGACAGATGTCATGTATACGAATGCTTGTATGGCCTTGCCGGCCTACGTTTTGAGTTTATAAATGACCATGCTGTCCTTTTAGGGTCGTATGTCACATGTTTAAGTTTTTATGTCAGGTTGGGTCGTTCTATTCGGCTCATTTTCAAACGAAAGTACAATAACAAAGATATGTTATGTTGGTATTCGGTGGAGTAAGGTACCGGGTGCTCGTTGCGGCCCATAGGTTGGGGTCGTGACAATCAACTACTACTAGGAAATTAACAGATAAACCCAATAACAACAAAATAGATGAAACCTAAGAAGCACTATCACTAAATCCCTCATCCCTCAATGCACACGCTCAATAGGTACCTGCGCTCACTGGGGGTGTACAGACTCTGGAGGGGCTCCTACATCCCAAGCACTAATCTGCACGGACCATTCACATGCTGCACAGACGACTCACGTGCTATCATATAATATCTGGATCCGCACGGAAAACTTATGTGTTATGGCATCAATCTGGATCCGCACGGACAACTCACGTGCTATGGCATCAATCTAGATCCGCACGTACAACTCACGTGCTATATTACAGTATCTCATACTGGGCCCTCGGCCTCACTCAGTCATGTATCTCTCTAGCCTCAGAATTTTCAAATAATAAAGGAAATCAGTCGAAATCAAAGTATCACAGTGTATTCAGCAAGAAGATAACAGAGACTGAGGTAAACATGTACAAAAATCACTATGATTGAGCATAACTACTGTGAGCAGGGATAAAGCTTAAGCATGATCTCTAACATGAAGGCAACCAAGTTCTAGCAGACAGGAAAGCACATAAACACAAGTAAAGGATATTAGGCCTCAAAACCTCACGGGATAGACCAAGTCTCAATCCCTCGCGGCGTACACCCATAGGACTGTCACCTATCATGGGTGTCACCTCCAAACAGTCACATGATATCAAATCTCCGGGTTTCATACCCTCAAACCATATTTAAAACTGTTAATTACCTTAAAAACGTAGAATCCTACTCCGAGATACTCTCACCCCTCGACTAGGTCTCCAAAATCTCCGAATATATTCACAACCAATACAATACCATCAACATATGCTAAAGAAATGAATTCCACAAGAAAAACTACAAAATTAGGCCAAAAACCTGAAATTGGCTAAAACCCGTCCCCCGAGCCCTCGACTCGAAATCTGGTAAAAGTCACAAATTCTGAATACCCATTCACTCACAATTCCAACCATACTAGTTTCACTCAAATCCAACTTCGAATCGACATTCAAATCCCAAAAATTCATTTTATGAAGTTTCTACAATTTTCCCCAAATTTACACCTCAAAGTACTAATCAGATGATGAAATCATTGATATATTCATTTATATTAACCAAATCTGAGTTAAAATCACCTACCCTGATAAATTTCTAGAAAACCCCATGAACAATCGCCACAAACCGAGCTCCCTAGGTCCAAATGTGAAATAATGCCCTAAACCCCGTTTATATAGTGCACCCTATGAACTTCACTATTAGGCTTTAGTATTTTGGCCATAACATTCTCTACAAATGTGAAAATGATGACTTCTTTACCTTTCAAGAAACTAGATACGAAGGGATACAACTTTCATTTTTGAATCATATCAAAACTCCTTCTAGATCAAAAGATATAGGCTTCCAAATTCAGGCTAGCGGATGTGCAGAACTTTTCCCTGAAGTGTGGCAGCGAAATTCTGCCTAGGTCCGCATTTTCAAAACTCCAGAACCATACCAGAGTTCTGGAAACGCCCGGACTCGCTCAAAACTCACCCTGAAACACACCCGAGGACTCCAGAACCTCAACCAAAGGTACCATCAATTCCGAAAATACCATACAAACTAAATCGAGCTCTCAAATCACATCAAACAATAACAAAAACATGAATCACACACTAATTCAAGCTTAATGAACTTGAGACATCAAACTTCAACAATCGATGCCGAAACCTATCAAACCTCGTCCAAATAACCTCAAATTTTTCAAACACGTCAGAAATGACACTACGAACTTACTCCAACTCTCGGAATTCCAGTTCAACTCCGATATCAAATTTTCCACTGCCGACCGGAAATCGCTAAATTTTTAATTTCGCCAATTCAAGCCTAGTTCTACCACGGACCTCCAAAACACAATCCGGACGCGCTCCTAATCCAAAATCACCCAGCGGAGCTAGTGGAACCATTATAAATCCAATCCGAAGTCAAATTCTAAAAAGTCAAATTTGGTCAAACATTTCCAATTTGAAGCTTCTAGTTGAGAATCATTCTTCTAAATCAATTCCGAATAACCTGAAAACCAAAACCGATGATTCACATAAGTCATGATACATCACACAAATTTACTCATACCCTCAAACAACCGACCAAAGTGTAACTGCTCAAAATGACCGGTCGGGTCATTTCGCGGTTGCACTCATACTACATTCTGCACTTATTGTGCAGATTTTGGATTAGTCCCAACGACGTACGATAGACTTGATCAAATTTAGCTACCCAGAGGAGACTTGATGTATAACTACACATCGTCCGCAGTTGTGAAGTCCCCTTCTATCTTATCTTAATTGTGTATTATCTTTCAAATAACTTGAATTTTATTCAGACCATTATTTGTATTATCCTAGTAGCTCGTGCACTTGTGACACCGGATTCAAGGATGTATTTTGATGATTCAGTAGTTGTGGTCTTCCGTACGTTATTTCAGTAGTTGACTCCCATTTAATTTATTGATTTTTTTAAAGATAGTTAAGATTTTTCTAACATTGGCTTGCCTAGCAAGTGAAATGTTAGGCGTCATCACGGCCCCAAAGATTGGAATTTGGGGTCGTGATAAGTTGGTATCAGAGCACTAGGTTACTTAGGTCTCACAAGTCACGAGCAAGCGTAGTAGAGTCTTGAAATATCTGTACTGAGACGTCTGTACTTATCTTTCAGAGGCTATGAAGTTTAGGAACAATATCCCTTATTTCTTATTTTGTCATGCGATCTTACTCTATCATTGATGATTGAATCATTCTATTCTTATTCTCTCGAAAATGGTGAGAACACGTAATACATCTACCGATGGACAGGGACTAGAGCCCCCGGTGGAAACTATGACTATGGGTAGAGGTCGAGGCCTAGGTTGTGCTAGAGGCCGAGCTAGAGGTAGAGGCAGAGGTAGAGCTCAAGCAGAAACACATGTTGTAGAACCTTAGGTAGATCTTCAGGAGGAGGTTCCAGTTCAGACTGTACCAGTTGGACCAGTTCAGGTCCCGGAAGGATTCATAGTTACTCCAGTGCTTCAGGACGCTTTAGTCCGTTTTGTGAGTTTTATGGAGGGTGTGGCATAGAATGGTACATTTCTAGTGGCACCAGCCGTCTCACTGGCTGGGGGAGGAGCAAAAATTGCCACTATTCCCACTCCGAAGCGGTATCTCCCAGTATCAGGCTTCAACAGCCCCGCTAGTTGGGGTAGTTCAGCCAGCTGTTGCGGCACATGTCGATGATAGGCCTGCCATCTTCTGAGGCCTTATTGATACTGGATAAGCTTACTAAGCTCTTTCCAGTTAACTTTAGTGGTACACCTTCTGAGAACCCATAGGATTATCTTGACCGCGTCCATGAGGTATTGCGGAACATGGGTATAGTTGAGACCAATAGGGTTGATTTTGCTATATTTCATATGACGAGTTATGCCAAGAGGTGGTGGAGAGATTTATATGTTGACTAGACACGTCAGATCGCCTACATTGACTTGGGAGCTGTTCTCACGGCTATTTCTAGAGAAGTTCCTCCTATCACATTGAGAAAGGATTACCGCAGGAAACTTCAGCGTTTACAGTAGGCAGTATGACTGTTACCCAGTACGAGATCCATTTTATGGATCTAGCCCGTCATGCTATCCTTTTACTTCCGACTAAGGGAGAGAGAGTGAGGAAGTTTATTGAGGGACTCACTCACCCTATCAGGTTTCAGATGGCCAAGGAGACCGGAAGTGAGATTTCCTTTTAGGAGGCTGCTAATGTTGCGAGGAGGATCGAGATAGTTCTTGCACAAGAGAGGGGGCAGGGGTCTGGTAAGAGGCCTCGTTAGTTCGGTGGGTTCAATGGTGCGTCATTTGGGGGCAGGGGTAATTTTTGTAGAGGCCATCCTCCCATGCCGTTTCATTCAGCGCTCCAGGCATCCCATAGTGCTTCAGGTGGTCACGATTCTCATGTGTCTCATTCTGACCAGCTAGCTTACAGTGCACCACCAGCTCCTATTAATGCACCTCTGATATGGATTCATCAGTGTGTCTATCCAGGTCGACATGGCCAGTTCTAGGGTCAGCAGTCACAACAACTGAGGACTTATCATACTCGTGGTGATCCAAGACACATTGCTAGATTTTTCCCTCGAGCATCGTGAAGTTCACATCATCAGTGTTCTCGTGCTATGATTCCAGCACCAGATGTTCTGCCACCCGCCCAACTAGTTAGGGGTAGGGGTTAGACAACTAAAGGTGGAGGTTAGGCCGTTAGAGGTGGAGGCCAGGAAGTTAGAGGCCGTCCCAAGGACGTGGTCTAGAGTGGTGGGGCCCAGCCCTAATTTTATGCTTTTCTAGCTCGGCCTGAGGCTGAGTCATCCGATGCAGTGATTACAGGTATTGTTCCAGTTAGCCATAGAGATGCTTTAGTTCTATTTTATCCAGAATCTACTTATTGTTATGTGTACTCTTATTTTGTTTCATTTCTGGTTGTGCCTTGTGATTCCCTGAGTGCTTCTTTGTGTGTCCACACCGGTGGGAGGTTCTGTTGTGGTAGATCATGTTTATCCTTTGTGTGTGGTTACTATTGGGAGTCTTGAGACTAGCCTGGATCTTATACTTCTTTATATGGTAGATTTTGATGTAATCTTGGGTATGGATTTCCGCAGAATCGGACGCGTGAGCGCACCTGCGAGCCCGCTGGTGCGAAGTAATGACCGTAGATGCGAAGCGAGCCAGGTAAGTGATTTCTGCATATGCGGATTATTTCTGCAGATGCGGTGGTCGCATGTGCGAAGAATGGACCGCAGATGCAGTTTAGCTGTGCAGAAAGTATATAAGGATCCCTTCGCGAAATTTTTCCCTTTTCCTCCATTTTGAAGTCGGGATTAAAGCTTTTGAGAGATTTTGAAGAGAGATTCAAGGGGAAACACTTTGAGGTAATGATTTTGAACCTAAAACTTTATTCTATGGCGATTTTTAATTAGTTAAGCATGAAATTTGTGGGATCTAAGGGTGGAAATTGGAGAATTAGGCTTTAAAACTCGAGACTAAGAATTGGGGGATTGAGGAGTCAAACGAAGTTAGTTTTTGATGAATTTAGTATGTATGGACTCGTGAGAAGATGAGGATTCTGGTTTGGTGATTTTCATTGAATTCCGAGTCATGGGCCCGGGGGTCGGGTTTGACCAATTTCAGAATTTTGATGTAATTTGATAATCTTCGTGTGAGATTTATTCCTATATCATGTATTGATGTTATGATTCTGATTTTGAATAGATTCGAGGATATTTGAGGCCGAGTCAAGCGGCAAGGGAATCACAGAGTGGATCTTCACATGGTTTGAGGTAAGTAACGCTTCCAAACTTGGTTCTGAGGCTTCGAAACCCCGAACTATATGTCATATGATTATAATTGAGGTGACGCACATGCCAAGTGATGGGCGTGAGGGAGTGCACCGTGATAATGGTGACCTGGTTCATTCCATGGCTCGGTTAGTGATACCTCCTTGTTGATATCCGTACTACTGTCAATGTGATTAAATGCAAACATACTAGAAATCATGCTAGATATTATGTTAAGGATTCATGCCGATACTGTTTAGACTCGAGTGGTCGCTTATTGTTGTCATTTCCTGTATTTCATTGATATTATATACTCAGTCATGTTATTGCATATCATATCATGTCCAAGTCTCGGTAATTATTGTTTCGCACATTATATCATTGATTCGGGCTAGTTCATGCATTGTGAGCGAGACTGGAGAATGATGATTGAGTGAGGCCGAGAACTTGCTATTGAGTGACAATTATGGGATCGGGTTTCACGCCGTAACAAGTTATATTGATTTATGCCTGGATCTAGCTTATGATAGTGCTTGGACTGTAGGAGCCCCTCCGGAGTCTGTAACACACCCATTGTAAGCGTAGTGATGCTATTGAGGCATGGATCTTCCCTGGACATGGATCTTGTCCGAGTGTTTGTATCTGGAGATGGATCTTCTCTGTGGGGCTAGATTGGCCTTCCTCAGTACTGAGTGAATACTATCATATTTGTATATATTCTGGGATGGATCTTCCCTGGGCCATGAGAGCCATATACAGTACTGAGTGTACTAGTATGTGAGAGTGTAAGCACATTGTACGGTTGATGCATTGGCATGTCAAGTATGTTGAATTACTTATGTAAAACTATTCGAATTTGTACTTATCTTATTACATTGAACTGTTAATTAATTAAAAGCATGCCTAAACTGTTGTATGTTGAGTTTTGTTATAAATGTTGAGGTTTAGTTCGTCACTACCTCTCAGCCCACAGTTTCGGCTAGTTACTTACTGAGTTGGTGTACTCACGTTACCCCCTTGTACCTTGTTTGCAGATCCAGGTACTTCAAGTTAGCTACCTGGCACAGACTTCCAGCCAGAGATTTCAAGGTAGCTACCTTGCGATCACAGTCTCGTCTTCTCCTTCCTTATCTTCCTTGGAATATTTTAATATATCAGACAATTCTTGTGCATTCTATATTTCAAAAATTGTAGTTGTGTCAGGTCATGACTCGGTGACACTCGGTGTTGGGACTTATTTTTAGTGTTTGGTGGTATTTGACTTTTAAATTAAAAATTACTGTAATGAGAATTTTATTATTAATATATGGTTTTCATGAAAGAAATCGAATTATTTAAAGTTGTGTGGCTTGCCTAGTTCCACGATAGGCACCATCACGACCAGGGTGGTTTTGGGGTCGTGACAAGTTGGTATCAGAGCCTAGGTTACCTATGTCTCACCGGTCATGAGCAGGTTTAGTAGAGTCTTGCGGATCGGTACGAAGACGTCTTTACTTATCTTCGAGAGGCTGCAGAACCCTTAGGAAAAATCTCACATTCTTGAATTCTTGTCGTGCAAAATCTGTTGATTCTAGTAACTAAACTCCTATTGTTTCATTCTCTCACAGATGGTGAGGACACATGCAACCGGGAAGTATGATTAGCCACCCGTTGGACTCACGAGGGGTCGAGGCCATGGTAGAGGTAGAGGTACAACCCATGCAGCAGTCGGGGCAGTACCCATAGATCCACCAGTTATTCCAAACCAGGTCCAAGTCGCAGGTGTTACAACAGGACAAGCCCAGGCACCGATTGTGCCTATTGTTACTCCGGGTCTTCCGGAGACCTTGGCTCAGATATTAACTATGTGCACCAGTCTTGCCCAGGCTGTCATTGTTTCTACCACAGCAGCTACTTCTCAGGCCGAGGGAGGCACTCAGACTCCTGCTGCTTGTGCACCTGAGCAGGTTATTCAGGGACTTCAGACACCAGGGGCAGCTCCAGCCCAACCGGTTGCACCTGCTCAGGACTATGTGATTCCCGTCATTCCTGATGACGAGCAGCTTAAATTAGAGAGGTTTGATAGACTTCAGCCTCCGAATATCAGTGGTGCCGAAGGCGAGGATGCCTAGTGTTTCGTGGATACGTGTGAGAGAATTTTTCATATAACAGGTTTATTAGAGACCAGTGAAATCTCGTTCACTACTTTCTAGTTCTCAGGATCTGCTTTTACTTGGTGGGAGGCTTATGAGAGGCGTAGTCCTGTTGGTGCAGCGCCCCACCTGGCAGCATTTTCCCACTCTCTTACTAGAGAAGTATTTCCTACAGTCCCGCATAGAGGAGTTGTGTAGGAAATTTCAGTAGTTGCGTCAAGATGATATGACTGTGATGCAGTGTGAGATGAGATTTTTGGAGCTAGATCGTCATGCTATTTAGTTGGTTCCTACAGAGAGAGAGAGAGAGAGAGAGAGAGAGAGGATCAGGAGGTTCATGGATGGCCTCACCTATCAGCTTCGGATTCTTATGACCCGAGAGAGAGTATCGGGTGCTACTTTTGAGCAGGTTGTTGATATTTCCTGAGAGATTGAATCAGTTCATCGTCGGGAGCGAGATAAGAGGGGGGCCAAGAGGCCTCGGGGATCTGGTAGCTTTGGTAGTGTTCCCTCCAAGGGTCAGTTTCAGCATAGCAGAGGCCACCTATTTAGGCCTGCTCGCCCAACTTATAGTGGTGCATCATCGGGGCATGGTTCCCACATTTCTCATCCAGGCCTCTCATCATTCAGTTCCCTTCCAGCGAAGAGTTCATCCCGTGCACCATCGATTCAGGTCTCATCTATGCCTGGCTCTTCTAGGGGTTATCCTGGTGCTAGGGGTTCCCTTCAGTCCCCACCGTCATTCGCCGAGAGGGGTTGCTTCGAGTGTGGAGATCCGGGTCATATAAAGAGGTTTTGTCCCCGTCTTACAAGAGGTTCATCATAGTAGAGGAGTAAGCCATCCGTTTTGGCACCAGTCACTTCATCACCCGCCCAGCCAGCTAGGGGTGGCGGTTAGGAAGCTAGAGGCTGCCCTAGAGGGAGAGGTCGATTAGGTGGAGGTCAAGCATGTTTTTATGCACTTCCAACCAAACCAGATGATATAGCCTCAGATGTAGTGATTACAGGTATTGTTTCAGTTTGTCACCGAGATGCCTCAGTCTTATTTGATCCTTGTTCCACATATTCCCATGTTTGGTCATATTTTGCTCATTTTCAGGATATGCCCCATGAGTCCTTAGTTATATCTGTTCATGTGTCGACTCCGGTGGGCGATACTATTTTTGTGGACTACGTGTATCGGTCATGTGTGGTATCTATTGGGGGTCTAGGGACCCGAGTGGATCTGTTATTACTCGGTATGGTGGATTTTGATGTGATATTGGGCATGTATCGGCTTTCTCCATGTCATGCTGTTTTAGATTGTCACGCTAAGACTGTGACCTTAGCGATGTCAGGATTTCTGAGGGTTGAGTGGAGAGGTTCCATTGATTATGTGCCTAGTAGGGTGATTTCATACCTGAAGGCTCAGCGTATGGTGGAGAAGTGGTGTCTATCGTATTTTGCTTTTGTGAGGGATGTCACTACTAAGAATCCCACTATTGATTTTGTTCATGTGGTCTGTGATTTTCCAGATGTGTTCTCCGTAGACCTGCTGGGCATGCTGCCTGACAGGGATATTGATTTGGTGCCAGGCACTCAGCCTATTTATATTTCACCGTATCGTATAGAACCGGTGGAGTTGAAGGAATTGAAACAGAAGCTTTATGAACTCCTAGATAAGGGGTTTACTCGGCCTAGTGTGTCCCCGTGGGGTGCAACTGTGTTACTTGTGAAGAAGAAGGATTGTTCCATGAGAATGTGTATTGATTACAAGCAGTTGAGCAAGGTTACAGTCAAGAATAAGTATCCCTTGCCTCGTATTGATGATTTGTTTTGCCAACTTCATGGAGCCAGGGTGTTCTCTAAGATTGATTTGAGATCCGGGTATCATCAGCTGAAGATTCAGGATTCTAATATTCCTAAGACGGCTTTCAGGACCCGTTATGGCCATTATGAGTTCTTGGTGATGTCTTTTCGGCTAACCAATGCCTCAGCATCATTCATACATTTGATGAACAACATATTTCAGCCATATTTGGATTCCTTTGTTATTTTGTTCATTGATGACATCTTGGCGTACTCTCGTAGCCAGGAGAAGCATGCTCAACATTTGAGAGTGGTATTACAGAAATTGAGGGAGGATAAGCTTTATGCAAAATTCTCCAAGTGTGAGTTTTGGCTTGGCTCAGTAGCTTTCTTGGGTCACGTGGTGTCCAGTGAGGGTATTCAGGTAGATCCTAAGAAGATAGAGGCGGTGCAGAGTTGGCCCAAACCATCCTCATCTACGGAGATTTGGAGATTCCTTGGTTTGGCAGGCTATTACCGTCGCTTTGTGGAGGGGTTTTCTTCTATTGCTTCACCCTTGAGAAAATTGACCTAGAAGGGTGCTCCGTTCAGGTGGTCGGACGAGTGTGAGGAGAACTTTCAGAAGCTCAAAGCTTCTTTGAGCACAACTCCAGTGTTAGTGTTGCCATCAGCTTCAGGTTTTTATACTGTGTATTGTGATGCCTCGAGGATAGGCATTGGTTGTGTCTTGATGCAAGAGCGTAGGGTGATTGCATACGCCCCGCGCTAATTAAGGATCCATGTGAAGAATTATCTGGTGCATGATATTGAGTTAGCAACCATTGTTAACGCCTTGAAGATTTTGCGTCATTATTTCTACGGAGTTCATTGTAAGGTTTTTACTGATCACCGTAGTGTGCAGCATCTATGCAGAAGGATCTAAATTTGCATCAGCGGAGATGGTTGGAGCTTCTCAAAGACTATGATATCACTATTATATACTATCCGGGAAAGGCCAATGTAGTGGCCGATTCCTTGAGTCGTCGAGCAGAGAGTTTGGGGAGTTTAGCATATCTTCCAGCAACAGAGAGATCTTTAGCACTTGATGTTCAGGCCTTAGGGGGCCAGTTTGAAAGATTGGATATATCGGAGCCCAGTCGAGTATTGGCTTTCGTAGTCTCCAGATCTCTCTTTATGACCGTATCAGGGAGAGCCAATACGATGATCCACACTTGCTCGTTCTTCAGGATAGGGTCCGGCGAGGTGATGCCAGGGATGTAGCTATTGGTGATGATGGTGTGATGAGGATGCAGGGTCGTATATGTGTGACTAATGTAGATGGGCTTCGGGAGTTAATTCTTGAGGAGGACCACAACTCGCGATATTCCATCCATCCGGGTGCCGTGAAGATGTATCAGGATCTGCGACAACATTATTGGTGGAGGCAGATGAAAAGGGATATTGTTGGATTTGTAACTCGGTGTCTCAACTGTCAGCAGGTCAAGTATGAGCACCAGAGACCATGTGGATTGCATCAGAGATTGGATATTCCGGAACGGAAGTGGGAGCAGATCACCATGGACTTTGTAGTTGGGCTCCCATGGACTTCGAGGAAGTTCAATGTTATTTGGGTTATTGTGGATCGGTTGACCAAGTCTGGACACTTTATTCCAGTTGATATTACTTACTCTTCAGAGCAATTAGCTGAGATTTATATCCAGGAGATTGTTCGACTGCATGGTATTCCAGTTTCCATCATTTCTGATAGAGGTACTCAGTTCACATCGCAGTTTTGGAGGGTTGTGCAACAAGAGTTGGGTACTTAGATTGAGTTAAGCACATTCATCCTCAGACGGACGGGCAGTCCGAGCGCACTATTCAGATATTGGAGGACATGTTGCGCGCTTGTGTTATTGATTTTGGGGGTCCAAGGGACCAGTTTCTTCCACTTACGGAGTTTGCATATAATAATAGTTATCAGTCGAGTATTCAGATGCCTCCGTACGAGGCTTTATATGGGAGGAGTTGTAGATCTCTCATCGGTTAGTTCGAGCAGAGTGAGGCTAGACATTTGGGTACATATTGGGTGCATGATGCTGTAGATAAGGTGAAGTTGATTCAGGAGCGGCTCTACACGGTGTAGTCTAGGCAGAAGAGCTATGCGGACATGAAGGTCTGTGATGTATCTTTCATGACTGGAGAGAAGTTTCTGCGGAAGTGTCACCTATGAAGGGTGTTATGCAGTTTGGGAAGAGGGGAAAGTTGAGCCCCCGGTTTATTGGGCCTTTTGAGGTGCTTCAGAGGGTAGGGGATGTGGCTTATAGACTTGCTTTGCACCCAACTTGTCAAGTGTGCATCCAGTATTTCATGTTTCCATACTTCAGAAGTATGTTGGTGACTCGTCCCATGTTTTGGACTTCAATATGGTTCACTTACAGGGGGATCTGACTTATGATGTGGAGCCAGTAGCTATTTTGGGTCGGTAGGTCCGAAGGTTGAGGTCAAAGGATATAGCTTCAGTTAAGATGCAGTGGAGAGGGCAGCCGGTGGTGGAGGCCACCTGGGAGACCGAGCGGGAGATGTGGAGCAGATATCCACACCTATTTGAGACTCCAGGTATGTTTCTAGACTCGTTCGAGGACGAACATTTGCTTAAGAGAGGGAGAATGTAACGACCCAATCGGTTGTTACGAGAGTTTTAGCCCCGTTTCATTATTCCTTCTTCATTATATGTGGTTCAGCTCTTTTATGTTGTGTTGGGTTGGTCGGCTCGGGTTTGGAGTGATTGTGGAGAGAAATGAGACACTTAGTCTCTTAAGTTGGTTAATTAGTTGGAAAAGTCAACCGAAAGTTAAATTATAAGTAAATGATCTCGGAATTTGGTTTTTATGGTTCAACTAACTTCGTTAGGTTATTTGGGACTTAGGAGCGTGTTCATAATGTTATTCGGAGGCTCATGGTAGAATTAGGCTTGAATTGGCGAAATTGGATTTTTGGCGATTTCAGGTCGGCAGTGGAAAATTAGATATCGGGGTCGGGTTAGAATAGGTTCGTAGATTCATTTGTGATTAGTGGGCAAAATTTCAGGTAATTCAAACGTGGTTTGGTTGGTTTCGACATCGTTGGCGGAATTTGGAAGTTTAGAAATCCGTAGGCTTGAATTTCGGGTTAATTTGGTATTTTGATATTCTTTTAAGTGTTCCGAGGGTTTGACTAAGTTCGTGTGATGACCTATGAGGTGTTGGTATATTTGGTGCGACGGCCACATGTGAGGTATCAGGTCGCAATTGTGGAGTTGGAGATCTGGGTAAGTAATTTCTGCAGATGCGGATTATTTCTACAGATACGGTGGCTTCATGTGCGAAGAATGGACCGCAGATGCGGTTTAGCTGCGCAGAAAGTATATAAGGACCCCTTCTTGAAATTTTTCAAATTTCCTCCATTTTTAAGTTGGAATTGAAGCTTTTGAGGGATTTTTAAGAGGGATTCAAGGGGAAACACTTTGAGGTAATGTTTTTGGACTAAAACTCGATTCTATGGTGATTTTTAACTGATTAGGCATGAAATTTGTGGAATTAAAGGGTGGAAATTGGAGAATTAGGGCTGGACACTTGAGACTAATAGTTGGGGGATTGAGGGGTCAAACGAAGTTAGTTTTTGATGAATTTAGTATGTATGTACTCGTGAGAGGATGAGGATTCTAGTTTTGTGATTTTCATCGGATTTCGAGACGTGGGACCGGGGGTCGGATTTGGCCAATTTTGGAATTTTTGACGTAATTTGATAATTTTCACGTGGGCTTTGTTCCTCTAGCATGTATTGATGTTATGATTCTGATTTTGGATAGATTCGAGGCGATTTGAGGATGAGTCGAGCGGAAAGGGCATCGCGGAGTGGATTTTCGTATGGTTTGAGGTAAGTAACACTTCCAAACTTGGTTCTGAGGGTTTGAAACACCGAACTATATGTCATATGATTATAATTAAGGTGACACACATGCCAAGTGACGGGCGTGAGGGCGTGCACCGTGAGAATGGTGACCTGGTTAATTCCATGGCTCAGTTAGTGATCCCTTCTTGTTGATATCTATGCTACTGTTATTGTGATTAAATGTAAACATGCTAGAAATGATGCTACATATTATGTTAAGGCTTTACGCCGATACTGTTGAGACCTGAGTGGTTGCTTATTGCTCTAATTTCCTGCGTTTCATTGATATTATATACTTAGTCATGTTATTGCATATCATATCATGTCCTAGTCTCGGTAATTGTTGTTTTGCACATTATATCATTGATTCAGGCTAGTTCATGCATTGTGAGCCCGTGTGAGCGAGACTGGAGAGTGATGACTGAGTGAGGCCGAGAGCCTGATATTGAGTGACAGTTATGAGATCGGGCTACACGCCGCAGCAAGTTATATTGAATTATGCCTGGATTTGGCTTATGATTGCACTTGGGATGTAGAAGCCCCTCCGGAGTCTATAACACACCCCCAGTGAGCGCAATGATGCTATTGAGGGTTGTATCTTCCCTGGACATGGATCTTGTCCGAGTGTTTGTATCTGGAGATGGATCTTCTCTATGGGGCTAGATTGGCCTTCCTCAGTACTGAGTGACTATTGTCATATGTGTATATATTATGGGATGGATCTTCCCTGGGCCATGAGAGCCATATACAGTACTGAGTAGACTAGTATGTGAGAGTGGGAGCACATTGTACGGTTGATGCATTGGCATGTCAAGTACGTTGATTTACATATTAAACTGTTAAATATGTACTTATCACATTATATTGAACTGTTAGTTAATTGAAAGCATGCCTAAATTCCTGTACGTTGATTTTTGTTATAAATGTTGATGTTTAGTTCGTCACTACCTCTCAGCCCACAATTTACTTACTAAGTTGGTGTACTCACGTTATCCCCTGCACCTTGTGTGAAGATCCAGGTACGTCAGGACCCGATAGCGGTTGCTGATTGTTTGGCACAGAGTTCCAGCCAGAGATTTCGAGGTAGCATCCTGGCGATCACAACCTCGTCTTCTCCTTCCTTATCATCCTTGGAATATTTTAATATTTTTGACAATGTTTTTCCATTCTATATTTCAACAATTGTAGTTGTGTCAGCTCTTGACTCGGTGACACCCGGTGTTGACTTCTAAATTAAAAGTTGATGTAATGAGAATTTTATTATTAATATATGGTTTTCATGAAATAAATCTAATTATTTAAAATTGTGTGGCTTGCCTAGTTCCACGATAGGCTTCATCATGACCAGGGTGGTTTTGGGGTCGTGACAGAAACACTCACGAAAGGGGCTTTAACACGGTATTTTCTTTTACCTGAAAATTCTATTGATTCTTTTGTTGAGCTTGCAGATTTACTCATAAAAGCACATTCGGGAGCTTAAAAAGTTAAGAAAAAAAGATGGAAGATATCTTAAAGGTAAAACAAGGAGATACTGAGTTACTCAAGGAGTTTATGGATAGATTTCAAGGTGAAAAAATAATGCTTCTTCGAGTACCTGATAATTGGGCAGCCATGGCGTTCGCAAGTAATTTGAATGAAAAGAGCTCAGAAGCCACGAGAAGACTAAAGGAAAGCTTACGAGAATTCCCTGCTACAACATGGAACGATGTATATAACAGGTACAACACCAAGCTGCAGATTGAAGAAGACATCGTCGCGTAATCAAGGGTTGATGAAAGAACATATTCAAGGCGGTCAGAGTCTGAAAAGATGTCCGAAAAAAATAGATACGGGCCTTGTATGGCACCCACAGGGAAAGACTCAAGGTCCAAGCCAAAAATATATCGTCTGCCCCTAAATCGAGGAACAGATATGCGGGATCATCATCCAGGTTCAGGAAGGAACGAGATGTGTGTGATAGGGATACCAACACTGTAAGGCCCCGGAAAATTCTAAGTAATTTATGATTTTGTGGTGCCAAGGTAGGATAATTATATTACTTTATGTGTAGAAGAGGGATATTAATAATATGGACATCAATTGAATATGGAAATAAGTGTATAAGTCATATAATAAGTAATGTGGGGCCTAAGGATATGCCTAAGTCTAAGTCAAGTTGGAATATTACATAATCGGCTAAAATTCCAAATGAGTTCGCACAAGTCCAAATATTAGACGAGAATATCTACATATATAAGGTGTTATGTGATAAATAACCTACAAAATGAAAGATCATTGAGTCTAGTTTCTGATGCTTCAAACCCTTCGTCACTTGGACACTCCTACAAAAAGTTATGATCAAATTACCAAAGGCTGTCATAATGCAATTCTGCGGCCATTCTGCGACCGCAGAAGTGGTTATGCGACCGAAAAATGGTGGCAAGCCTGTCTAGTGAAGCCCAGTTCTGGGCACCAATATCACGATCCATTCTGTGACCCACATATACATTCTGCGGTCAATTCTGCCACTGCAAACCCGCTTTCGGAGGCTTCTTTTTCCTATTTTCATAACCTGACCCCATTTTGATAAATAGGCTTTGGCGCTTTAATTGGGGCTATTTTCTAGTGAATATAGAGAGAGGTGAGATCACTTTAGATAGGGAATGAGGAACCTAACATGATAATCATCCAATCTTGCATAAATTCTCAAGAATCACGGAAGCTAATATCTAGCTCACTATCTTTCCGGGTAAGTCCTACTTCTAAGATTTGATATAAGAGGTTAAGAGTTCAAATACATATTGTGGGGTTGGAAATAGGCCATGCATGTGAGACTAAGTTGTTGTATGAGGGTATTAATGAACCATTATGGTGGTTTCTTGTTGAAATTTTTTGAATGAGGAAGGGATTAAAATTTTTGATCCTTGTAGTCTATTTTCCATGATAGGTGTTTGACAAAATTCCTAAGAGAATTACACCATGGAAATCCTTCTAATTGTTAACTGATTTTCGCTATCTTTCTATAGATTGTTATTGCTAGAAGTGTTGGTGCATTGTAGTAAATTAAGGAAAGCTCAAAGAATTGAATTCCATAATGTTTTCGCAAGTTTAAGTATGATCGGACCAAAATCCCTAATTTCTATGTTCTGAGTTATCCCCTATGAAATTATAAACTTGATTATTCCGAAGGATCCTTATATGGAAATCTAGATGTTCAAAGTATGGTTTGATTATTAAAATGCTATGGCTTCGAGTCGTATTTTAAATGAAAACTAGTATACCAATTGGGTGAGACAAATTTGATGTGCTTAATGCTCCTAATTTCTCCTATGTGTACCAAATTTCTTGATTAAGTGTGTCTTGTTTTTGATAATCTAATAAGATATTTGAAGATGAAATAAGTGGATTGGGGAAATAGAGTCTGGTCAATGTGCCGAGAACTTAAGTTATGATTGTGATTAGTGATGCCAATGAAATGAGGAAATGTGAAACCGATTATGAAATGAGGCTCAACTCAACTGTTTTAAAATGACTTCTAAAATTAGAATTTGCGTAAAATATCTATTGAGGTATGTATGGCTAAAAACCCCCCTCTTCCTAGAAATTGAACCCCCTTGGTGTCCATGAAATTGGTGTAAGTTTCAACATTGATTGATGTAGAAAATGATATTCCAAATGTGCTTGTGTGATAAGAATTTCTATGAAATATGTATTTAAATGCTCCTATTATGCTATATTGTCACTTGAGGATGTGTTAACGATATGGAATATGTGTTAAAATGCCTAGATTCTAAGTCCAATTGAATAAAGATTGTTATGCCAATGTATGTGAAATCCTCTATATGCCCACTATTCATAATTTCTCCCTGATGTACTTAATATCTTGAATTGAAAGTCTTGTTTGACCAAAATAATAATAATGTGAAATGTGGGAAAATAACTCGAACTATCAAATGCGGCCAAGTGCCAAGATTGATGTAATGATTGTGCCCACTAGTGTCGAAGAAACTGAAATATGCGAGGAAAATATGAAACGAGATGATTGATGGAAAATGGTAATGTCTTGAGTCAGACGGCCTAGCTGATCGGGCCGTGATCGGACGTCATGCCGCACACATGGTGGTATTGTGCTGGAAGTTGAAACCGAAATTGAAACGGGAATTGAGATTGTAGAGAATGTCTACAATGAGATGACCTAGACAGTGGGGTCGTGATCGGACCCCCTGCCAAGAGTACGGTGGCATTGTGAATAGTGGCATTGTGAACAGTGGTATTGTGGACAATGATATCGTGAATTGTGGTATTATCAGTACTAAAGATCTCCCAACTAATAATATGTATTACTTTTGTATTTTGAAAATTATTGTGTTTCAATTGGGCATTTGGATATTATTGAGTGTGACTTGTTATTTCTATGGCTTTCCGTTTCTTATATGGTCATTCTACTTTGAAAGAGGAATTTTAGCTATACATACTAGTACTATTCGACAGTACTAACGTCTCTTTTGCCGGGAAAGGTACATCAATAAATGGATGTAGGTGGTTCCGTAGCAGACAGTGTTGGTCGCAGCTAGCGGCGCATCCTCTTTTCAGCCGATTTGGTGAGCCCCACTTCATTTTGTGGTCCGGTATCATTTGTTTATCATGTACTTTGTGTTTTGAGGTATAGCCGGAGCCTTGTTGCCGGCATTTCCATATTACTCTTCAGTTGTATTTAGAGGCTCCATAGGTAGGTTGTGGGTGGTGTTTGATATTAGGAATTGAATTAGAAATATTGGTATTTGAAAAACATATTTTTCATCATATCTATAAAAATTGTAATACTTTGGATATTATGGTTGAAACTGCTAATGGAAACAAAATGGAAGTTGTTAATGATATATTTTCAGAGTATGATTAATGGAGTACATATCCTCTTTATTCAAAGATGAATTTGGGTAGAATGAAATCTAACATGCTTGCTCAGTCGGGTTTACTCGGTTGAGCGCCGATCACGCTCCTCGATTTTGGGGCGTGACAAACTTTGTATCAAAGCCTATGGTTTTAAAGAGTCATAGAATGTCTCGGAGCCGTGTCTAGTAGAGTCCTTCTTATTGATGTGTTGTCGACTACATCTATAATTAGGAGGCTACTTGGACATTTAGGAATTTCACCCTTCTTTGATACTCCAGATCGTGCAGTGGAGCTGAATATAGGGAGCTAATTTCCACACTATGTATAATTCTCAAGATGAGTAATCTTGATACCATATTTCATGAGTTTGAAGCAGTAAGGAGGGAATAAGCCCACCATTTAATCTGAGGGAGATTGCCCAAGAGTTTGTTAGTAGAATGTATCGAGCAATGGAGGGATTGGTAGAACTTGTTACTAAGAGGAGTACCGTTGTTCCTATTAATTTCACTGCACCACTAGATCATGTGGTATGTCAGTATGGAGCCAATGTATGTTACAGATGTGGAGTTAGGGAGTAGTTAAGGCACTGCCCCGTCAATCTAGAGTTACCAAATAAGTCACTCCTTGATATATCGTTATGAACAGCATACGATTTTTCCTTGTTGTATATGTGCACCCATATTGAAGAGTTCTCATAAAACCCAGTCTTAACAAGATGTTTAATCATAAAACATTTCATGTACCTACTCTTTGAACGAGACACATTATTCATGAATCCACTCTATCACAAATTCTCTTATTTACAACCTCTTATGAGATTGAGCTCTATAATTATATCCTTGAATTGGGTTATAAATCTAGGATCAATACTTCCCACTTGCTTTCCTAAATTCTCAACAAGGGACTATACCTGATAAATTTCTTACATAATCTTTTTATTTAAATGGACAACATTTGCTCACTTGTGCCTATGCATGCACCATCGTAACGTTTACCTATGTGGTGTCAATTTTAATGTAGAGCATCCTAGTGTTGCGATCCTTCTCGAGTCACTCTTTTTCTCACTGGTGTATATGGCTTCTATGGTTTGAACAATCACTCTACTCTCTTGCGAATATCATCATGAAACCTTCTCACTTTCTAGTAACATAAGAGCATACCTCAACACCTATCACATGAGTGCATGTCAATCAAAATGGTCACCGTGTGCATAAAGACTCTCTAAAAATTGAGATCCTCATGTCTCCATCATAGGAAGATCTTGCGTCTCCATCTTAGTATAACTTTCGTGTCCACTTGGGACATCCAACAGTAAGTAGCTCACTTTTTTCTTAGTATTTTGGTTGCCCGTGACGTGGTCTTGTATTGCAGTTTGGGAGTTAATATAGCAGAAGCATGTCCAGCTCATAACAAATATTTATTTTCTCTTTATACCTCCACAACATGTGTCAATTGTGTTCCTTAGTTAGTAAATTCATTGTGCTAGTTTCCCAACCCTTGTTCGATAATCATGAGAGAACTTGTCCTTCTATGTGTCACTATAACACTTCCTTTCTCATAAGGACCCTTAATAGGCTCTCCATCAAGACAAAATGCGCCTTTGGGGGTTATCATAGCACAACGCCTACTTCTCATATTTTCCTATCATTCATTAACATCTGGGTACATCTCAAGTCAAAATCCATGGAGAACTCATTATGAACATCTGCAATCCTTCCATGATTATTTTATACTGTCTCTTTGGGTTCCGTTGTCTTTACACACTCGAATTCTAGAATCATTGATTATTTCATTGTCATGTGCGGGGAGTTTTGCTATCCTTGGCATTCCACCTCCCTTGGTGGATAGTAGTTTTATTTGTCTCTCTGAAAATTGAGATCCTCACATCTTCATCAAAGGAAGATCTTGTGCTGCCATATTAGTATAACTTTTGTGTCCACTTGGGACATCCCGCAATAAGTATCTCACTTTGTTCCTAGTGTTGTCGTTGCCCGTGACGTGGTCTTATATTGCAGTTTGGGAGTTATTATAGCAGAAGCATGTCCAGCTCATAACAAATGTTTATTTTCACTTTATACCTCCACAACATATGTTAA
Source organism: Nicotiana paniculata (assembly GCA_005239505.1). NCBI lineage: Eukaryota > Viridiplantae > Streptophyta > Magnoliopsida > Solanales > Solanaceae > Nicotiana > Nicotiana paniculata. The sequence goes on along the minus strand of ML326140.1, from coordinate 91,441 downwards.
TTGTGTTCCTTATTGAATTGATTGTGCTAGTTTCCCAACACTTGTTCGATTACCATGAGAGAACGTGTCCTTCTATGTGTCACTATAACACTTCCTTTATCATAAGGACCCTTAATAGGCTGTCCGTCAATACCAAATGCACCATTGGGGGTTATCATAGCACAATATCTACTTCTCATGTTTTCCTGTATTTCATTAGCATCTAGGTAAATCTCAAGTAAAAATCCATTAGAACTCATTATGAACATCTGCAAACCTTCCATTATTATTTTATACTATCTCAATGGGTTCCGTTGTCTTTACACACTCAACTTCTAGAATTATTGACTATGTCATCGTCATGTACGGGGAGTTTTGCTATCCTTGGCATTCCACCTCCCTGGGTAGATAGGAGTTTTATTTGTCTTTCTCCCCAGAGCATCATGTAAACCATTACAACCCCTCGAACCAATACATGATTTCATCTCAATATTAAGATGTCTTAGCTATGTGGTTTCACTCATGAAAGGTTGAGATTAGATGCTTTCAGATTTTTGGACATATAATGAGCATATTGATTTGGAAGTCAAGTTGTCGTATATTTAGTTATCTTATATACGATCAATTATCGGGAAGGGTTAAGTTGTTTGAATTATGATAATCTCATAAGTGTTTAACTTTTTTTTCATCCTCATGGGCTTGTGGCATAGATTCCTTGTGTCAGTTAATGATAGGAGTTTAATTCAACTTCATGTATTTTGTTTTGAAATCACTATCACATCCATGTTGCAAGAATCTTCCCATTTTGAGCTAAACTTATTTACCTTACACTCAAGGAGGCAACCAATGTAACATACGTGATCGCTTCTCCTTAGATCTTACTATTGTCGGTCAATGCATATATGAAAAGGAACAATTGTTATTATCCCTTGCATAACTCGCCCAATAATAAGTGATGATAGCGTCTTCATCCTCCTGATCATGCCTCCATGTATCTCATGTATAGAAAGACCCACTTCTTTCAGATCCCAAGATCACGTACATGGTTCCCACATTATCAATGCGTGGTAGTTATCTTTATGCCTCATATGTCTAATAATTAATGTCATCATAATGATTAACCATGTCAGCATTGTTAGTAGTAATCTTTGTGTCTCTTAGCATATAACATTATGAAATACTCTGCTCAGCACATTAATGGTTTCCTGAATAATTCCAGCTCAGTCTTGAACTTTGTTTTTCCTCATTGTAGTAAATCTATTGGGGATTGAAGGTTCAAACATTTCAAAGAGGAAGCATCACCCTGTGATCACATATATTTGATAGGTAATTTTATGGTCAATTTATGGTAGCATATCTTAGAGTAATTGTTGAAGGTCATCAAAGGTTTAGTGTGGGTGTTCGCGTAGAGATTTAGAGTTGAGGAGGGTGAATGGGTTATTCTCAATATTTTCTCCTTGAAGATGTTATGTGAATTGATAATGAAGGTGAAATAAGTGTAGTTCACATTACGTCACACTATGGGTATGATTTCTTCCCATCGTTGTTCCCCATATACCCTGTGTTTTCATGTGCCTATGTCTAAGAAGGTAGTTGGAGATAATTTGTGTATAATTCATGTGGAAACTACTGAAGGTGAAGTTAATGGATAGTTGGCCTATGAGGGGTATCTATTTATCATCCTTGTTAGATAAGTTTGGGAGTTGAGATTCTTTCCGTGAATGTGTTATGGGCCAAGTCTGTAAGTCTAAGAGGACACCTTGAAGGTCGATAGTGGTGGGGAAAGAAAATATTTTCTCTTGATTGTAAAGCAATTGGTTTTGATTTGAAAGGTACCTTCTAGGTGTTATGATTTAAGAATGCGCAGTCCATGTCTATGTATCATTATGATAATGTAGTGTTTGTAATGCTGAGATTAATATTATTGATATATACATTGCAGTACTTTGTCGAGTTGTGGATGTGTTGTTAGAATGGTTTTGATGGTTCTCTGTCAGGTGGATAGGCCTAGTTACAAAGGAGACACAGCCGAAATTTCTGAGAAATTTGAGAGAATTTGGAGATTTCAGGTATGCGAGAAAAGAAATAAGTTATGTTAAGTGTTTAGGGCATAATCTACTTCTCATTCGTGGAAGAATGATCCTAAGTGGGGAAGAATGTAAGGCCCCGAAAAATTGCGCGAAGTAATTTAAGATTTTGTGGTGCCAAGGTAGGCTAATTATATTATTTTATGTGTAGACGAGGGATATTAATATGATGGACATCAATTGGATATTTTAATAAGTGTACAAGTCATATAACAAGTAATGTGGGGCCTAAGGAGAGGCCTAAGTCTAAGTCAAGTGGGAAAATTACATAATCAGCTAAAATTCCAAATGAGTTCGCACAAGTCCAAATATTGGACGAGCATATCTATATATATATATATATATATATATATATATAGGTATTATGTGATGAAATATCTTTGAGTTTAGTTTCTGACGCTTCAAACCATTCGTCATTTGGACACTCCTACAAAAATTTATGATCAAATTATCAAAGGCTGGCATAATGCAATTCTGCGGTTATTCTGCGACCATAGAAGTGGTTATGCGACTGCATAATGTTCGCAGACCTATCGAGTGAATCCCAATTTTGGGAACCAATTTTGCGATCCATTCTTCAACCCACATATACATTCTGTGATCGCAGACCCGATTTCGGAGGCTTCTTCTTTCTATTTTCATAACCTGACCCCATTTTGATAAATAGGCTATGGGGCTTTTTTGGGGCTATTTTCTAGTGAATATAGAGAGAGGTGAGAGAACTTTAGAGAGGGAATGAGGAACATAACATCCTAATCATCCAATCTTGCACAAATTCTCAAGAATCAAGGAAGCTAATCTCTAGCTTACTATCTTTCCGGGTAAGTACAACTTCTAAGATTTCATATAAGAGGTTATGAGTTCGAATACATATTGTGAGATTGGAAATAGGCCATGAATGTGAGACTAAGTTGTTGTATAAGGGGATTAATGAACCATTATGGTAGTTTCTTGTTGAACTTTTTTGAAGGAGGAAGGGATTACAATTTTAGATCCTTGTAGTCTATTTTTCACGATAGACGTTTGACAAAATTCCTAGGAGAGTTACACCATGGAAATCCTTTTAATTGTTAACCGATTTTCGCTATCTTCCTATAGTTGTTATTGCTTGAAGTGTTGGTGCGTTGTAGTAACTCAAGGAAAGCTCAAACAAGGTATGTTGGTTAACATTTCTCTCTCGTAATTGAATTCCATAATGTTTCCGTAAGTTTAAGTATTATTGGCCCAATATCCCTAATTTCTACGTTACGAGTTATCCCATATGAACTTATAAACTTAATTATTCCAAAGGAACCTTATATCTAAAGCTGCATGTTCAAAGTATGGTTTGATTATTAAAATGGCATGTCTTTGAGTCGTATTTTAAATGAAAACTAGTATACCAATTAGGTGAAGAAAATTCGATGTGCTTAATGCTCCTAATTTCTCCTATATGTACCAAATTTCTTGATTAAGTGCGTCTTGTTTTTGATTATCTATAAAGATGTTCGAAAATGAAATAAGTGGTTTAGAAAAATGGAGTGTGGCCAACGTGCCGAGAGCTTAAGTTATGATTGTGATTAATGATGCAAATGAAATGAGAAAATGATAAACGGATTATGAAATGAGCCTCGAATCAACTATTTTAAAATGACTTCTAAAAGTAGAATTTGCAAAAAAGCTCTATTGAGGTATGTATGGCTAACCCACCCCACCCCCCTTCTTAGAAATTAAACCCCTTTGGTGTCCACGAAATATGTGTAAGTTCCAACATTGATTGATATAGAAAATGATATTCCAAATGTGCTTGTGTTTTAAGAATTTATATGCAATATGTATTTCAATACTCCCATTATGCTATCTTGTCACTTGAGAATGTGTTAATGATATGGAATATGTGTTAAAATGCCTAGATTTCAAGTCCAATTGAATAAATATTGTTATGCCAATGTATGTGAAAGCCTATATATGCTCACGATTCATAATTTTTCCGTTGTGTACTTAATATTTTTAATTGAAAGGCTTGTTTGACAAAAATGATAATAATGTGAAATGTGGGAAAAGAACTCGAATTATGAAATACGGCCAAGTCCCAAGAGTGATGTAATGGTTGTGGCCACAAGTGCCGAAGAAATTGAAATATGTGAGGGAAATATGAAATGAGATGATTGATGGAAAATGGTAATTTCTTGAGTGAGACGGCCTAGCCGATTGATCCTTGATCGAACGTCATCCCACACACATGGTGGTATTTTGCTGGAAAATTGAATCCTAAATTGAAACGGAATTTGAGATTGTAGAGAATGTCTCCTATGAGATGACCTAGCCGATCAGGTCGTGATAGAACCCCGTGCCAAGAGTACGGATGCATTGTGAATAGTGGCATTGTGAACAGTGGTATTGTGGAAAATGATATTGTGAACTGTGGTTTTATCAGTACTAAAGATCTCCCAACTAAAAATATGTATTACTTTCGTATTTTGAAAATTCTTGTGTTTCAATTGGGCATTTGGATATTATTCATTGTGACTTGTTGTTTCTATGTATTTCCTTTTCTTATATGGTCATTCTATTTTGAAAGAGGAATTTTAGCTATACATACTAGTATATTTCGACAGTACTAACGTCTCTTTTGCCGGAGGTGCTATATCTTTTAAATGGATGTAGGTGGTTCCATAGTCGACAGTGTTTTTCGCAGCTAGTGGCGTATCTTGTTTTCAGCTGACTTGGTGATCCCCCTTCATTCAGGGTCCTGTATCATTTGTTTATCATGTACTTTTTATTTTGAGGTATAGTTGGAGCCTTGTTGGCGGCATTTCTATATTATTCTTCAGTTGTATTTAGAGGCTCCATAGACAGGTTGTGGGTGGTGTTTGATATTGGGAATTGAATTAGAAATATTGGTATTTAAAAAACATGTTTTTCATCATTTCTATAAAAATTCTAATATTTTGGATATTATGGTTGAAACAGCTAATTGAAGGAAAATGGAAGTTGTTAATGAAATATTTTCAGAATATGATTAATGGAGTACATCTCCTCTTTATTCAAAGATGAATTTGGGTAGAATGAAATCTAACAGGCTTGCTCAGTCGGGTTTACTTGGTTGAGCGTCGGACATGCTCCTCGATTTTGGGGCGTGACAAACACGAATGCAAGGATTCACGATTATAACTTCAATATTAGCACATCTGAGTTGGTAGTTTTTCCAAGGAGTATAGGAGATAAGGTGTGATGGCCATAAAACAGATGATTGTATATTTTTACAAGGTGAAGTAGAGCATTTGTTAAAGCAAGGTTATTTAACCGACTTGTTTAGCGAGAAAGGCTAGCAATCATATATTAAAAATACACAAGAACCTCCAAAACCTCCATCTCCAAAAAGAACAGTTAATGAGATAAGCAGAGGAGAAGAAGTCAATGGTGTAACTACACAACTTCGAAAAAGACGTCAAAATTCACTGTGACCTACGGGAAGCGAGTTCGCCAAGTTTTGGAGGAAGATAGTATAACATTTGATGATGAAGATGCAGATGGCTTGATAATCCCTCACAATGATGCACTGGTAATATTTTTACTTATATATGATACTAATGTAAAACGAGTTTTGATTAATCCAGGTAGCTCCGTGAATATTATTCTTAAAATGGTGGTGAATGAATTGCAAATGGGTGAAAAGATAGTACCAAAAGCATGGTCCTTATCTGGATTCGATAATTCAACTATTATTACAAAGGGGGAGATAATGCTTACCACATTTGCAGAAGGAGTTATCAAGGATACGAAATTCCAAGTAAAAGACACGGACATGGCTTATAATGTGATTCTTGGGAGGCCATGGAGTCATGACATGGACGTTGTACCATCTACGTTACATCAAGTCATTAAGTTTCCTTCAGAATGGGGAATTCGGCAAATCCGTGAAGATCAACAGGTTTCTAAAAATATCAATTCAGTGGTAGAATCACACATGGTGAATGAAGATGCGAACAAGAATCCCGTTGAAGATGAGGTAAATCAGATCTCAGCTAAAAGTGGCTCAAGGAAAACATATGTAGATTCGAGACCTGATGTAATTCAAGAATCATATAAGAATAAAAACATCAAAACAAAATTGAAGAACTCGAAGCTGTTGTACTATTTGAGCAATGGCCAGAACAAAAAGTTTATATTAGAGCGAAGCTAAGCCCAGAAATGAGAGATAAGTTAGTTGAATTTTTAAAAGCTGACACAAATTATTTTGCCTGGTTGCATTCAAACATAACGGGCATACCTCAAGAGGTGATGACCCACAAACTGAATGAAGATCCCTCGTACCTACCTGTCAAGAAAAATAATAGGAATCAAGGCTCTTTCAAAAATCAAGTGATTCAGCATGAGGTACAAAAACTCTTAAAAATCGGTTCAATACGGGAGGTAAAATACCTGAATTTGTTAGCTAATATTATGGTAGTTCCAAAAAATAATGGAAAATGGCGGGTTTGCATAGATTATACTGATTTATATAATTCTTGCCCAAAAGATTAATTCCCTTTACCACATATAGATCAATTGATTTATTCTACCGCATGTCATGAGCTGTTGGATTTTTTAGATGCATATTCATGTTATAATCAAATAAAGATGAATCCCCAAGATGAGGAAAAAACTTCATTTATTACAAATAGGGGGACTTATTGTTATGAAGTTATGACTTTTGGTTTGAAAAACGCCTCACGTATCAAAGATTGCTGACCAAGATATTTCAAGAACACCTGGGAAGACTATGGAAGTCTATATCGATGATATGCTAGCCAGATATGCACGAGCAGGAGATCACTTTCAACATCTTTAGAGCACCTTCAAAATTCTCCGCAAATATAATATGATATTAAATCCATAAAAATGTGCCTTCGGCGTGGCTTCAAGTATGTTGTTAGGTTTTCTTGTTTATTACACACATGGGGACTTATTGTTACAAAATTATGCCTTTTGGTTTAAAAAACACTGGGGCCACGTATCAAATATTGGTGACCAAGATGTTTCAAGAACACCCGGGAAAGACTATGGAAGTCTATATCGATGATATGCTAGTAAAATTTGCACGAGCAGGATCACTTTCAACATCTTTCGAGCACCATCAAAATTCTCCGCAAATATAATATGAAGTTAAATCAACAAAAATGTGCCTTTGGTGTGGCTTCAGGTAAGTATTTAGGTTTTCTTATATCTAACAGAGGTATTGAAGTAAACCCTGCACAGATAAAAAGCATTGAAGAAATTCCAGACGTACTCACGAGCAAAAAAGAGGTACAAAGATTGACAAGAACAATAGCAGCTTTGGGAAGATTTATTTCCAAATCTTCAGAGAAAAGTTTTAAATTCTTTTCTGTATTGAAAAAGCAAAATCAGTTTGAGTGGATTGATGAATGACAACAAGCCTCAAAAATCTAAAAGCATATTTGTCAAATCCACCCTTCTGGCTAAACCAAAGGATGGAGAGAGGCTACTCGTCTATCTCGCAATTTCAGAAATGGCAGTAAGCTTGGTTTTAATACGTGAAGATCAAGGTAAATAATCTCCAATTTATTGTGTTAGTAAATCTTTGTTAGATGTTGAGACTCGATATCCTCACTTAGAAAAACATGCTTTAGCATTAGTTATGGCATCTAGAAAGTTGAGACCTTATTTTCAATGTCATCCTATCTATGTAGTAACTGCTTACCCTCTAAGGAATATACTACATAAAAAAGAATTGTCAGGAAGGTTAGCTAAATGGGCTATAGTACTCAGCGAATATGATATTATGTATTCCCTCTGTTTCAGTTTATATGAACCTATTTCCGTTTTGGTCCGTTCCAAAAAGTATGGCCCCTTTCTAAATTTGGTAACCGTTTAGTTTAAACTTATAATTCTACCCTTAATGAAAAGCTTTTATAACCACACAAATACTCTAGGCCCTTTTTTGACTTGTTTAGGACCACAAATACCAAACGTCTTCATTTTTTCTTAAATTCCGTGCCCAGTCAAATAAGTTCACATAAATTAGAACAGAGGGAGTACGAACCTAGAACTGCAATAAAATCACAATTTTTTGCAGATTTTGTAGCGGATTTCAGCATAGAAATAGTTCCCGAAGAAGAAAAGGAACTAGAGGTATTCACCGGATAATCCAGGTACATCGACTCTATTTACTGATGGCTCCTCAAATATTAATGGAGAAGGTTTAGGTATTGTTTCAATACCACCTTCTGGAGAAAGTATAAGACAAGAAATAAAATGTTATCCCATTACTAACAATTAAACATAGTACGAAGTTGTGATTGCAGGTTTGGAATTTGCACAAGAACTGGCTATAGAGAAAATCGTAATTAAAAGTGATTCCCGATTGGTAGTTAACAAGATGCAGAAGACTTATATAGCTAGAGAGGAACGAATGCAGCAACATTTGGAAAAAGCACGAGAATTGATAAGACAAAATTTCAATCATGGAAAATTGTGCAAATACTCAGGGGGGAGAATGCGGAAGCAGATGCATTATCAAATCTTGCGTTAGTTGCAGAAATAACAAATGCAGAAAATTCTATCATAATACATTTGTTTCATACAACACTCGATAAAGATAAAAATGAGGTAGATTTCAATAATTTAACTTGGGACTAGGGAAACAAATTTGTTAATTTTCTATAGTATGGAACCTTACCTGAAGACAAGAAAGAGTCTCAGCTACTTCAACGAAAAGTTTCCCGTTACTGCTTAATTCGGGGAAATTTATATTGAAAGATGTTCGAAGGACCTTTAGCAAGATGCCTAGGACCTGCTCAGACAGAATATGTGATGAGAGAAGTACATGAGGGACATTGTTGAAATCACGCAAGAGGAAGATCCTTGGTAAAAACTTTATTTAGAGCAAGATACTACTGGCCAAAAATGGAAGAAGATGCAAAAACATTTGTGGCGAAGTGTGATAAATGTCAACGATATGGCAATAACATGCATCACCCAGTAGAGATATCACATACGATTATTTCCCCATGGACATTCATGAAGTGGGGGGTGGATATCGTGCGACCATTGCCACAAGCTAAAGGAAAGGTACGATTTTTGTTAGTATTAACATATTAGTTTTCCAAGTGGGTAGGGGCATGAGCCTTCAAATAGGTGCGAGAGAAGGAAGTCATGGATTTTATTTGGCGAAAAATTATATGCCGATTCAGAGTGCCAATTGAAATCGTATGTGATAATAGCCCACAGTTCATAGGCACGAAAGTCATAGAAAGTTTTCAGAGTTGGAAGATCAAATGAATAACTTCCTCACCTTATCATCATGTGGCCAATGGACAAGTTGAATAAACAAACAAGGTTATTATTTAATAATTTGAAAAAGATATTGGAGGAATCAAAAGGCAAATAGCTCGAGGTGTTACTAGGAATATTATGGGTTTATCGAACGACAACAAAGACAGGCACGTGAGAGACTCCATTTTCACTTGTTTATGGTGTTGAAGCCTTAATTCTGGTTGAAATAGATGAGTCAAGTACGAGATTTACACAAGCAATTGAGGAATCAAATGGTGAAGAGGTGAGAACGAATTTAGATTTACTCAAGGAAAGGAGAGAAGCAACTCTAATAAGAATGGAAGCTCAGAAGCAAATTATTGAGCGATACCACAACATGAAAACTCATCTCAGATACTTCAAGATTGGGGACTTCATTCTCAAAAAGGCCTTTCAATCAACAAAAGCAGCTGGTGCAGGGAGGTTCAGTCCAAATTAGGAAGGTCCATACAAGATCTGAAGCATTGATGGAAATGGTGCTTATGAGTTGGAAACCATGGAAGGCAAGGTACTACCTTCGAATTGGAATGATGTTCATTTAATGAATTATTGCTTCTAGGCAAAAGAAGTACCCATGGTCAGGTATCACCCAACTGTGATTTTATTTTGTTCTTTTAAATTATACTAACAATTTTAGATGATAGGCAAAAATCTAGCCCACACCAAATGATGATATTAGACCGGAAAAATACAGAATTATTTCCAGTCTAGGTTACAACCTTTCTAATGGAAATAAAAAATGTTAAGCAGTCATCATCTAAATGTATACCTGCGAGCCCCGTATGTATTTTCCTTTTTAGGAAATGGAGAAAATGGAAGGAATAATCAAGTGCTCAAGATTTCATACTTTAAAGATCTAACACCTGGGGGACTGTAGATATAAAGGCAAAGAATACTAAAAGTTAGAACTGAAGGCAAAGAAGACTAAAAGTCAGAATTCAAGCCTGGATCAGCCTAAAAGTCAAGAGCTAATCAAGAGCCCAAAAAAAGCCTAAGTCAGAAACCTTTAAAGTAGCCTTGATAAGGTGTAAACTCGTGGACAAAAGTTACATTTCAAGATCCTACAAGTTTTTAGGTTAAGGGCAATAATTAGTGACGAGTTACTAGATAGACCCGAGATTTTGAAACTGTAATGACCCGACAGGTCATTTTGAGTATCTGCACTTCGCTCGGTGTTCTGAGGGATCGAGTATCTTCGGATGATGTATTATGACTTGCATAAATTGTCGGTGTTGTTTTTCAAGTTATCCAGAATCAATTTGGAAGAATAAACTTCAAGATTTAAGTTCTAAGTCGGAAGGATTGACCAAGTTTGACTTTTTAGCATTTGACCTCAGAATAGAGTTTCGTCAGTTCCATTAGCTCCGTTGGGTGATTTTAGAATTAGGGACGCGTCTTGTAATTTGGAGGTATGTAGTTGAATTAGTATTGAAATGGCGAAAGTTGGATTTTTAGAAGTTTGACTGGGAGTGGACTTTTTTATATCGAGGTTAGATTCCGATTCTGAAAGTTAAAATAGGTCTGTAATGGTAAATGTGACATGTTTGTGAAATTTGAGGCCAATCGGAGTTGATTTGATATGGTTCAGATGCTCAGTTGCGATTCTAGAAGTTCTTGAACTATAAGTTTGATCTTCATGCGTTTTGGCATCCGATTCGTGGTTTTAGAGGTTATTTGACGATTCTAGTGCACGAGCGAGTTCGTGTTTGGGACGACTTGGTCGGTCATTTTGAGAGTTAGCACCCTGATCCCCTAATAACTGCGTTCCCCACTTTTATATATGCTTATGGGACTTTTCGGAATGATTAGTTGCGAAATTCGGAGAGTGTTTGGACACATAGTCCCTATATATGAGTTTAAGCTTTAGAAATCGGACCGTAGTTGGAAATGTGGGACGACGGATCCCGAATGGAATTTCGTTGAATCCGTTAGCTCCATTGGGTGATTTCGGTGTTAGGAGCGTGTTCGGAATATGTTCTCGAGGTTTGTAGTAGATTTAGGTTTCAATTGGCGAAAGTTAGAATTTCGGCAATTTCGGCCGATAGGTGAAATTATGATATCAAGTTCGGAATGGAATTACGAGAGTGGCTGTAGGTCCGTAGTGTCATTTATGACTTGTGTGTAAAATTTTAGGTCATTCGGACTGGTTTTGACATGTTTTGGCATAGGTTATAGATTTTGGAAATTTCATAAGTTCTTAGGCTTGGATCCATGAATAATTAGTGATTTTGATGTTATGTGATGTGTTCTGAAGGCTCGACTATGTTCGGATAGGGTATTAGGACTGGTTGGAAAGTTTTGTTGAGGTCCGGGGGCCTCAGAGATGTTTTGGATGCTCAACGGGATGAATTTGGACTTAGGAAACCAACTGAATCATTGTTGGTTCTGCTGTCTCGCACCTGTGGATGGGAAGCCGCAGGTGCGGACATGGGCATCGTAGGTGTGGTCTTGGCCAAGGTCCGCCAGTGCTCGCAGGTGCGGTCTGGGTTCCGCAGGTGCGGAGCCGCGGATGCGGCCCAATGACAGCAGGTCCGGCCCCAGCCCTGTTAGTATGTTTTCGCACCTACGATGGATTTTCCGCAGGTGCGGGACTGCAGGTGCGTTCCAGGAGTCGCAAGTGCGGAATTCCTGGGTTGTTTATACAAAATCCGAGGGTTTGAAATTCATAATTTCTAAAATGATTTAGAGCTCGGGAAAGTTGAATTTTTGAAGAGATTTTCACCTGGGAAATTTGGGTAAGTGATTCCTACCCGGTTTATGCTAATTTCCATGATTATACACTTGAATCTACCCTTTAATTTCGAATTTATAGTGGAAAATTGGGGAGAATTTGGATAAAGTTCTTAGGCCAAGATTGTGAGTTTTGATCGAGATTTTGATATCCGATTCGCGTAATTCTTGTATGGTTAGAATCGTGAGGGAATGGGTGTTCAAAATTTCTAACTTTCACGTGATCCCGAGACGTGTGCCCGAGGGACCTTTTGGGCGATTTTCCTAAGATCGCGTACTAGCCTTGAACTAATTAGCTAGATCGATTCCTGACAAAGATATTTACTTTATGCAATTGAATTGAATAGATTCGGGCCATTCAGAGTCGACTCGTGGAAAGAGTGTGGTTTTGCGTTGAGTAGCGCAGTCGAGGTAAGTGGCTTTCCTAACTCTGTTTTGGGGACTTCCCCTTAGGTTGTATTGATATTATTTGTTATATGGGCGCAATGTATGTGAGGTGAGGAGTACGTGCACAGGCCATTTTTGCCTAATTCCATTTTTTTCCTATCCATGCCATAAATCATTTTACTCTTTTTTCACTGTTTAATGTGCTATTTGCGTAGTTTAGCTTAGGAAGAAGCATGCCTACCTATTATACCTAAATTCCCTATTTGATACAATATGCACCGTGTTAGTTAGTCTTTATCTTGTTCTTGTATGTGATTCTTCTCCTGAGCTATTTAAATACACCGTATCCGGCATTCATTCGTATTATTATTTAAATTGGGACGACGGACGTATTCCGAGAGCTTTCCCCCTGTACTGCATATTTAAATTGGGACGACGGACGTATTCCGAGAGCTTTCCCCCTGTACTGCATATTTAAATTGGGACTACGGACGTATTCCGGGAGATTTCCCCTTGTACTCCATATTTAAATTGGGACTACGGACGTATTCTGGGAGCTTTCTCCATGTACTGCATCTTTAAATTGGGACTACAGACGTATTCATGGAGCTTCCCCCCTGTACTGCATCTTTACATTTGGAACTACAGGACGTATCCCGGAAGATTCCACCGTGTGATATTTTGTACTAAGCCAAGAGCTCCCTGACGCTGTTTTACTTTTCAGATTTATTTGTTTCTACTGATTACCTTAGAATTTATATTCCTTTGTACTATTTTAAACTGTTTTACTTATAAAACTCCAGTAGAGCTGATGCGTGGCTAGAATTCATGGTTTTGAGCATTATGTACCTTAAATTTTATGTGCTTTTGTGATAAAAATACACGTCATATGTGCATAATGGAGTCTATTTCATGTGTAGGTGAATTGGAGATGGAAGCCGAGTTAAATGGATGCATAAACATCAAAAATAAGCTCAAGAGTCGAAAATGAGTGACCTGGGCTATTGCCGGGCATTTGAGCCATAAAGCCTGGTCATACCAGGTTATAGCTGGGAGTTAGAGCCCTAACGCCAGGCATGCCCAGGCTATAGCTGAACGTTTGGGGCTTAACGCCTGGGGTCTTTGGTCCGGTCCAATCCGAGTTTTGAAGGTTTTAAGTGTTTCCCAGTGTGAATAGAAGTCTCCTACACGTTTAGGGTTTGTCCAAAACATATAAATAGACCCAAAAACACAACTTTGAGGGGAGGATGCCAATTTGGAGAGAAGATACACACAGGATCATTAGGAAGCGAATGGTTTCTCAGTTTTCTTCATCTTATTCTAGTATTTTCAAATTATGCAAAACTTATGCAATTGTGTGATTTTAGCATGAGTGGCTAAACACCCATTGTTCTGGGGTTGTGGTTTAGCCATGAATATTGTTATTCGACATTAATTTAACCTTGATTATAGTTCACTCAATATATGGTTGTTTCTTCAATTATGTGTTTAATTGCTTGATTGTTCGGCCAGCAATTTCGTTCTATATACTATCTATGTTATGCTTGGGAAAGCCGTATATAGATTAGAGAAGAATTGAAGAGAGCGCGATCTTAACCCTTCAGGGGAGCGGATTTGTGGTTAGGATAGGAATATACCTAGTCACCGTGCTTAATTAAACATCTTAATATTAGTGCGTTCTAATAGATTAATTTCATAGGAATATAGGCGTTAATTTATTGAGAATAGGCGTGCAGTACTTCGGGAGAAGGCTATGAGAGCAATTATCGATTAATTAGCAACCATGAGTGAATTATATATAGGGGAGAGTTAAATAGAATACAATACGAGTGTTGAATTGATCACAACCCTGGAATATTTGTCTCTACTGAATACATACAACAATATTCTTGTCACTTGATAATTAGTTAGTTCATAGAATCGTAGTATAAATTAGTTACATTCCTAGATTTTGTTTTGGATCGATTAAATAACAATTAGAGTGATTCAACAAGTAGTTTACGCAAGTTCCTGTGGATTCGACATTCGATTTAACATTATATTACTTGCTACGACCACTTATACTTGCGTGTGCGTTTGGGACCAACAAGTTTTTGGCGCTGGTGCCGGGGACTTGAATATAGACTACTTTTTAGTTACTTGCTTTAATTGCTTATTTCATTGAGTCTAACGTCACATGATTTTTGCTCTAATCTCAGGAACTTCGCGTGAATGCGTAGGGTCTGAAGCCAGGATAGACTTGACGGCTTTGACCTCGAACTTGAGAGATCATTTCACAGGAGGTTGCGAGAAGCAAGAGATACAGACAATACTCAGGAATTCATCCGATTTCATGTGAACATGGCAGAGGAACAACACATGGCTGTTCAGGAGGTGGCAATGCCCAATATTTCTAATGTTACCTCCACCATCGTGAAGCCCAGAATCAGTAGGCACTTTGAGCTGAAACAGAGCATTATCCAACTACTTCATGCAAACGGGCAGTTTTTGGGTCTTCCACACGAGGATCCACAGCAACACATTCTGAACTTCTTGGAGATTAGTGATACTTATATCACTAATGGGGTCACGCCAGATTATGTGAGGCTCACGCTTTTCCGATTCTCGCTATTGGGAGAACCAAAGCGATGGCTGAAGGCAGAATCAACTAATTCCATAACAACATGGAACGATTTGGCGAGAAAATTTCTTGCAAGGTTCTTCCATTCAGGAAAGACTGCAAAGATCAGGAGTGAGATAGTCTCCTTTAGACAGAAAATGGGTGAATCTTTATATTCAGCATGGGAAAGGTTCAAGGGGATACTCAGAGATTGCCCTTATCACAATCAGACAAACGAGGTGTTAGTTCACACTTTCATTGAGGGGCTCCATCCGCAAAAAACAATTGTGGTAGATGCAGCAGCCGGAGGTCAGGTGTTGGAAAAGAATTATGATGCAATATTTGCATCACTGAATAAATTCTCCAAAAGCAATCCAGACTAGCAAGGTGAGATGGGGAGAAATGTGGTTCAAAATCCACCAGGGGTTTTTGAACCAGATGTTGTCTCAGCATTATCAGCTCAGATCTCTACATTGACTAACCAAGTCAATCGGATGAACCTGATCATTAACAAGCAACAAGCCCAGCCAGTGCAACCAGTTCAGCAGATTCAGGTATTTTGTGAAGTTTGTGGAGATGGTCACATGAGCAATCTATGCCCAGCAAATCCGGAGTCTATATATTTTGTAGGTAATATAAATCTAGCCCTAACTAATAAGTATGGGGACACCTACAATCCCAACCGGAGGAACCACCCAAATTTCTCTTGGGGTGGCCATCAAGGCTATCAGAATCAATATCGGCCTCAAGCACCTCAACAACAACACAGACCACCTCAGGATGAACAATTACCTAGCTTTTAGGAGATTATGAAGAGAATGATGAACGACCAACTTACTTTCAATTAGAAAATAATGGCTGATCACCAGGCCCAAGCAACAACAATGAGAAACTTAGAACATCAATTGGGGCAAATTACGAGTTCCCAAAATACCAGACCAGTAGGAGCTCTTCCTAGTGATACTGAGCCTAATCCTAAGGCTCAAGTCAGTGCAATTACCTTGAGAAATGGAAGAATACTAGATGAAGCTCCAAAAACAAAGAAGAATACAGCTCATCCTGGGGGAGAATTAGTTCCCAAGATAGTTGAGGGGAATGAGAAAGAAGATAAAAGACCCGAGCCAGTAATTGAAACAAGGCCACCACCTCCGTTTCTACAAAGACTGCGGAGGCAAAAAGATGATGCTAAGTACAAGAGATTCCAAGATATGTTGAGCCAAGTGAGTTTTAATTTGCCTTTGGTGGAAATTTTACAAGAAGTGCCTAAGTATGCGAGGTATCTCAAAGATATTGTTGCAAATAAACGAAGACGTGCAGAGTTCGAAATAGTTGCACTTACTAAACATTGTAGTGCCAGAGTTCAGAATAAACTTCCTCCTAAGTTGAAGGATCCTGGGAGCTTCGCAATTCCTTTGTCTCTTGGAAAACAAGAAGTTGGTAGAGCCCTGTGTGATTTAGGGGCTAGTATAAATTTGACGCCATCTTCTTTTTTCAAGAAACTCGGATTGGGCGTTCTTAGACCTTCCACAATCACCTTACAGTTAGCAGATAGGTCGCTAATTATGCCGAAAGGAATTATTGAAGATGTGCTAGTTCGAGTGGGAAAGTTTATTCTTCCCGCTAATTTTATTGTGCTTGATTACAAGGCAGATGAGGAAGTGCCCATTATTTTGGGGCGACCATTCTTAGCTACTGGTGGAGCAATTATTGATGTGAGGGCAGGGAACTTAAAAATTAGAGTTGACGATGAAGAGGTCACTTTTAATCTGTACAAGGCGCTTAAACTCCCAAAGAATTATGAGGACTTGTGCATGATTACTGTGGTCGATGTGAAGGGGATAAAGCAGAGTCTTTATGTGAATGGCAGTGATCCAGAGGAGGTGGTGTTGCAAACTGAGGGTGTAAAGATAATCGAGGAAAAAACCAGAGATGAAAAAGGAGACATGTTAAGAGCGTGCAAAAAGGCTAGGCTTCATGGGAGAAAGAAGAAGAGAAAGCTCCCAGCCTAAGCAGAGTAGCACAGTCATGCCACGACTATAAATAAGGCGCTTGTTGGGAGGCAAACCATCCTGTATATCTATTTTGTTTTTAATCTTTTTTTAGTGTCAGTTTTATGTTGTTTTTATTTTGCAGAGTAGGGGAAGTCTGAGTACCCAAAAGTTGAAGCTGAGGGGCAAATTTGAGCTTAACTGTGGGGTCATCCCGACTCTGAAGATTGAGAATCATGTCCGAGCTAGACCCGAGAGGGTCTCAGGGAGTATTTCTCACCCTTGTTTTAATCATGCATCGAGGACTATGCGTAACATAAGTGTGGGGTGGGGAAATTACTTTCTGAGGTGTAATTGTATAAAATTATTTTTTTTAGAAAAATCTCGGATTTTTTCCAACGATGGATCTGTTGGACAATTTTCTTGAGGGATAAAGTCCGATTTAAAAACAAACACCAAAAAGATTTTTAATTTTTTTTGTGTAGGATAGTTAGGTAGTATCCCTTGGTTTTCCTTTGGGCACCGGTTCTTTTCCAAGGGTGTAACTTGGACCGGGTATTTTTTTTTTAGAGTATTTAGGAAGAAACTGAGTAACTTAGAAATACCCTATGACATGTTTGATGCCGACATATTAGGTTATGACATGCATTCTGTTTTCCCTTATATTTGATTTGATATGTTTGATGCCTGAGTAAAAATAAATAGCCTATTTTGTGATGCCTTAGCTCAGTTGTTTGACTTGTATGCTACATAGTGTAATATTTCTTAATTCTCTCAATTTTGTGTGCTTGCTTGAATTGAGAGTTGAATAAAACCATTCTGATTGAGTCATGTGCAATGTGTGAGTGAGGTTTAGTGATTTTCTATGCTATCTGGTGTAGTCTAGAACTCGCCCCGTGTGTTAATCGAAGCGAAATTGTAGGTTGTGGTAGTCTAGGAGATGACGTATGCATTTTCTTGCTTGATCATGGATGTGCTTGTCACATGAAAGTTAGAAATTTCCATTGCTATCCCCTTTGAGCCGTTTGACCTTTTCTTTGGTACACACATTACAAGTCGTACCCCTATTTTATTCTTATATTGAGATTTTTGCACCTTTTCCTCCTAAGTCACTTAGTTGCTAAAAGAAGTAAGGTGAGATATTGGGGAGTAGCTTTTCGTTGGAGCCATGGAAAGGCTCGTTAGTGCACTAAAAATTGTATTCAAAAACCACTAGCCAATGAACTTTCATGTATGGAGCGTTTGTAGGAAAGAAAGAAAAAAAAAATGATAGTAAAAGTATGTACAAAAAAGGATACACACCTCCAAATTTTTATTAATTTGTGCTAGTGAAAATATAGAAGTGCTTAATTGAAAAAGGGCCATGTTGAATATGAATTGTGGCAAGGGAATTGGTTGAGAAGAATATGTGTTGATTTGTGAAGGTAGTGTATTAAAGTGCATATGAGGGTTAGTCAATACTCCTAAATATATCATACCCGTCCTTTAGCTACATTACAACCTTAAAAGTCCTAATTGATCCTAGATTTGGTTAACTTGAATTAGTGGAGATCTACACTACGGGAAAGCTTATGGTACGACCACGGGATGTATATGAATTCTTTGTGAGAGTGAGTGAATTTGTTCAATTGTGTGATGTCTTTAAATAATGTTCAAAAGCATATTTGAATGTGTGGACTAGTTATATTCACTCTTTTGTTGTTGGTGAGGGCACATGATCTTATGAATGATTGGTAAGGTTGTAAACTTTCTTGTTGGGTAAGTGCGTGAATTGAGAGGGCTTAGTAGTTGCAAGTTGACTAGTGAGGTTGGGTGGTTGCAATTCGGTTGGTGGTATGATTGATTAAATTGTTATACTTGGGCATGTTTAAAGAAGGGAAAGAATGTTAAATTTTGTATGTTCATACTTGATTTCCGGTATCAATCATAGTTAAGGGGTAATGTGTGTGATTGAAAAGTAAAATACTCCCTGTTAATGAAATGTGTACGTGTTGAAAGGTAGTTTATTGTCCCATTGCTCGAGGACGAGCAAGAGTCTATGTGTGGGGTGTTGATGCGTGGCTAGAATTCATGGTTTTAATCATTATGTACCTTACATTTTATGTGCGTTTGTGATAAAAATACACGGCATATGTGCATAATGGAGTCTATTTCATGTGTAGGTGAATTGGAGATGGAAGCCGAGCTAAATGGAAGTATAAACATCAAAAATACGCTCAAGAGTCGAAAATGAGTGACCCGGGCTATAGCCGGGAGTTTGAGCCATAAAGCCTGGTCATACCAGGCTATATCTGGGCGTTTGAGCCCTAACGCCAGGCCTGCCCAGGCTATAGCTGGGCGTTTGGGGCTTAACGCATGAGGTCTTTTGTCTGGTCCAATCCGAGTTTTGAAGGTTTTAAGTGTTTCCCAGTGTGAATAGAACTCTCCTACACGTTTAGGGTTTGTCCCAAACATATAAATAGACCAAAAAACACAACTTTGAGGGGAGGATACCATTTTTTGAGAGAAGATACACACATGATAATTAGGAAGCAAATGGTTTCTCAGTATTCGTCATCTTGTTCTAGTATTTTCAATTTATTCAAAACTTATGCAATTGTGTGATTTTAGCATGAGTGGCTAAACACCCATTGTTCTGGGGTTGTAGTTTAGCCATGAATATTGTTATTCGACATTAATTTAACCTTGATTATAGTTCACTCAATATATGGTTGTTTCTTCGATTCTGTGTTTAATTGCTTAATTGTTTGGCTAGCAAATTGGTTCTATATACTATCTATGTTATGCTTGGGAAAGCCGTATATAGATTAGAGAAGAATTGAAGAGAGTGCGATCTTATCCCTTCAGGGGAGCGCATTTGTGGTTAGGAAAGAAATATACCTAGTCACCGTGCTTAATTAAACATCATAATCTTAGTGCGTTCTAATAGATTAATTTCATAGGAATATAGGCATTAATCTATTGAGAATAGGCGAGTAGTACTTCGAGAGAAGACTATGAGAGAAACTATCGATTAATTAGAAACCATGAGTGAATTATATAAAGGGGAGAGTTAATTAGAATACAATACGAGTGGTGAATTGATTACAAGCCTGGAATATTAAATAACAATTAGAGTGATTCAGCAAGTAGTTTACGCAGGTCCCTGTGAGTTCGACATTCGATTTAACATTATATTAATTGCTACGACCACGTATACTTGCATGTGCGTTTGGGACCAACAAGATCCTTAACCTGACCTCCTCACTACTTGACTGGGGTTACGCTTGGCACTTACTGGGTACCAATTGTGGTGTACTCATTCCCTTTCCTGCACATGTTTTTCGTGTGCAGATCCAGGTACTAGCACTCAGTTTTGTGGCTAGGGGTCCGAGCGGCTGCTTCGAGGAGACCGAAAGGTAATTCTTCCACATTCGCAGAGTCCTTCGAGTCACCTTCCACTCCAGACTTGGAATGATTTTTCATGTAATTTCCTTACGTTGTATAGAGATATTTTGAAAAGTTGTATTTTGTACGTGCCAAGTGGTGATGTTTCATTAGTAGATTTACTTTATTCTGTCTTTATTTTATTGCTTCTATTTAATATCTTTTCCGCAATTGGGCTTACCTAGTCGTAGAAACTAGGTTCCGTCACGATGCCTTTCGGAGTGTAAATCGGGTCGTGACAAGTTGGTATCAGAGCGTCTAGGTTCATATGAGTCACAATCACAAGCCTATTTATTAGGGTCTTGCGAATCGGTACGAAGACGTCCGTATCTATCCTCGGGAGGCTATGTAATTGTTAAGAACAATCATATTTCTTTTATTTCCTTGTCGTACGAGTTATTGGTATCAAAAATCCTAAAAATTCTATTCTATTCTTTCCCACAGATGGTGAGGACCCATACTGGGAGGACCGATGACCACGCACCCGATCTCCCTGCCAGAGCAGCTAAAGGCCGGGGTCAGGGTAGAGGATGACCACGCGGTGCAGCCCGAGCACCGGTTAGAGCAGCGACTGATGAGTCTATAGCATCCCCAACTGCAGAGCCGGCACATGAGGTCCCTATTATTTCTCCAGCCTTACAGGAGACTTTAGCTCAGTCCATGAGCATGTTCAACACTCTAGCTCAGGCTGGACTACTTCTGATAGCTCCCGCTACATCTCAGGCTGGGAGAGGAGCACAGACTCCCGCAGTCCTGAGCAGAGAGGCAAGGTTGATCAGGCCTCGGAGTATATCCCTATGCCCCCAATGGCTCCGGTACAACATGGGACCAGGGTAGCAAGTTCTGAGGCATAGCAACTCCTACATGAGAGGTACAAGAAGTACCACCCACCTATTTTCATCGGACTAGCTTCAGATGACACTCTGGGATTTCTTGAGGAATGTCATCGTATTCTCCGCACTATGGGCATTGTGAAGACCAGTGGGGTTTCTTTCACTTCTTTCCAGCTGAAGGGAGCGTCATGGTGGGCCTATGAGCCAAGTAGTCCGGACGAGGCAGTCTCACTCACTTGGACTCAGTTTTCAGAGATGTTTTTGCGAGAGTATGTCCCTCAGAGCCTCAAGGATACTTGGCGCGTTTGAGTTCGAGTAGTTACGCCAGGGTATTATGACTGTGTCGGAGTATGCAGTCCGCTTCAGTGAGTTAGCTCGGCATGCACCAGCCTTGGTTGCCACAGTTAGAGAGCGGGTTCGCCGCTTCATTGAGGTACTCCATCCTAGTATCCGAACCAGTATGGCTAGAAAGTTGGAGAAGGATATCACTTACCAGCAGGCAGTGAGTATTGCCAGGAGAGTAGAGGGCATGTTCTCCCGGGACAGAGAAAAGAGAGAGGCCAAGAGGTCTCGAGAGACTGGCCATTTTTAGGAGCTCAGGCACCATCAGCACATTATGGTACGGGCTTTGTGAGTCGCCATGTTCATTCAGCCCTTCTAGCAGCCAGCGGTATTCCAACTCCCCCTAGACCTTAGGAGTTCTATTATGCACCGCTAGTATCGAGTCTGCCTCTAGTTCGAGGTGCTATTTCCGGCCAGCCCAACAGGCCAGCTCCTATTCAGTCTCAGCCGCAACATTCTCTGAGGGGTTGTTTTGAGTGTGGTGACACTCGTCACGTGATTAGAGATTACCCCAGGGCCAGGAGGAGTGCAGCTCCACAGTCTTGTCAGCCTCCATGTGCTCCGTTGGGTCCTCCAGCTATTCTTCCAGCCCCAGCTACTACTCCACCTCCTCAGTTAGCTCGAGGTGGAGGTCGGGGAGGTAGAGGTCGCCCTAGAGAGGGAGGCCACGCCATATATTATGCCCTTCCAGCCCATTCTGAGGCCGTTTCTTCAGACTCAATAATCATAGGTATTGTCCCTGTCTGCCACAGGGATGCATCTGTATTATCTGATCCAAGCTCTATGTATTCATATGTGTCCTCTTATTTTGCTCCACATTTGGGAATATCTCGGGATTCTTTGAGTTCCCCTATTTATGTATCTACTCCTGTGGGAGACTCTCTAGTTGTGGACCGTGTATATCGGTCCTATTTGATTTCTCTTAGTGGTTTTGAGACCAGGGCTGATTTGTTCCTACTCAGCATGGTAGATTTCGATGATATCTTGGGCATGGACTGGTTGTCGCCCCATTATGCTATTCTTGATTTTCACGCTAAGATTGTGACATTGGATATGCCAGGTTTGCCGAGATTAGACTGGAGAGGTACCTTAGAGTATACTCCCCGCAGGGTCATTTCATTTGTTAAGGCTCAGCGGATGGTTGAGAAGGGGTGTGATACGTATTTGGCCTATGTGAGAGATGTCGGTGTTGATACCCCTCTAGTTGAGTCAGTCCCAGTAGTGAGGGACTTTCCTGATGGATTCCCAGCTGATCTTCAGGGTATGCCGTCTGATAGAGATATTGATTTCGACATTGATTTGTTGCCAGGCACTCAACCCATTTCTATCCCTCCTTACCGTATGGCTCCTCCTGAGTTGAAGGAGTTGAAGGAGCAATTACAGGAGTTGCTTGATAAGGGTTTTATTAGACCTAATGTATCACCTTGGGGTGATCCAGTATTATTTGTGAAGAAAAATGATGGTTCTATGCGTGTGTGTATTGATTATCGGCAGTTAAACAAGGTCACAGTGAAGAACAGGTATCCTTTGCCTCGCATTGACGATTTATTTGACCATCTACACAGTTCCAGAGTATTCTCCAAGGTTGACTTGCATTCTGTTTATCATCAATTGAAGATTCGGGAGCCAGATATTCCAAAGACTGCCTTCAGGACCAGATATGGCCATTATGAATTTCTTGTTATGTCATTTGGGCTGAGCAATTCCCCACCAACTTTTATGCATTTGATGCAAAGTGTGTTCCGACCTTATCTTGATTCCTTCATCATTGTGTTTATTGATGACATCCTGGTGTATTCTCGATCACAGGAAGATCATGAGAAACACTTGAGGACTGTGCTTTAGGCTTTGAGGGAGAAGAGATTGTATGCAAAATTCTCTAAGTGTGAGTTGTAGATTGATTCAGTGGCATTCTTGGGCCACATAGTGTCTTGGGATGGGATCAAAGTAGATCCAAAGAAGGTGGAGGAGGTGCAGAGTTGGCCTAGACCGTCATCAGCTACGAAGATCCATAGTTCCTTGGTTTGGCAGGGTACTACCATCACTTTGTAGAGGGGTTTTCATCTATTGCAGCACCTATGACCAGAATGACCCAGAAGGGTGCTCCATTCAGGTGGACCGAGGAGTGTGAGGAGAGCTTTCAGATGCTCAAGACAGGTTTGACTTCGGCCCCAGTATTAGTGTTGTCTACAGGGTCGGGGTCCTAGATTGTCTACTATGATTCCTCGAGGAATGGCTTTAGATCAGTATTGATGCAGGACGGTAGAGTGATCGCCTACGCGTCTAGATAGTTAAAGTTGCATGAAAAGAATTATCTGGTTCATGACCTCGAGTTATCAGATATTGTTCATGCCCTGAAGATCTGGCGTCATTATTTGTACAGTGTTCCATGTGAGATTTTTATGGATCAACGGAGTTTGAAGCACTTCTTCAGGTAGAAGGACATCAATTTGCACCAGAGGAGATGGTTGGAGTTACTAAAGAGCTATGACATCACTATATTATACCACTCGGGGAAGGCCAATGTGGTGGCTGACGCCTTAAGTCGCCAAGCGTAGAGTCTGGAGAGTTTGGCATATCTTCCGGCAGTTGAGAGGCCCTTAGCCTTGGATGTCCAGTCCTTAGTCAGTCAATTCGTGCAGTTGAATCTTTCAGATCCTTTCCGAGTTTTATCTTGTGTGGTGGCTCGGTCTTCCCTTTATGACCGCATTCGAGAGCGCCAGTATCATGATCCCCATCTTCTGGTTCTTCATAACAGGGTTTGACGAGGTGACGTCAGAGATATGACTACAGGAGATGACGGTGTGATGAGGATGTAGGGTCGGATCTGTGTTCCCAATGTGGATGGGCTTCAGAAGTTGATTCTTGAGGAGGACCGTAGCTCGCGGTATTCCATTCATCCAGGTACCACGAAGATGTACCAGGATCTGAGACAACACTATTGGTGGAGAAGGATGAAAAAGGATATAGTGGAGTTTGTCGCCAAGTGTCTCAATTGTCAGCAAGTCAAATATGAGCATCAGAGGCCAGGAGGGTTACTTCAGCAAATTGAGATTCCAGAGTGGAAGTGGGAGCGGATCAACATGGACCTGCGGTTGGACTTCCTCGAACTTTGAAAAAGTCCGATGCTATTTGGGTGATTGTGGATCGGCTGACCAAGTCAGCCCATTTCATTCCGGTGTTGACTACATACTCCTCTGAGAGGTTGGCAGAGATTTATATAAGAGAATTTGTGCACCTCCACGGTATTCCAGTATCTATCATTTTAGATAGAGGTACATAGTTCACTTCACAGTTCTGGAGAGCCGTTCAGCAGGAGCTAGGCACTAGGGTAGAGTTCAGTACACCCTTTCACCCTAACAGATGGGCAGTCCGAGCGCACGATACAGATTCTTGAGGATATGCTCTGTGCATGTGTGATGGATTTTTGAGGGTCTTGGGACCGATACTTGCCACTTGTAGATTTTGTTTATAATAAAAGATACCAGTCCAGCTTTCAGATGGCGCCGTATGAGGCATTGTACGGTAGACGGTGCTAGTCCCTAGTGAGAAGGTTTGAGTCGCGCGAGGATCGATTATTGGGTACAGATTTGGTCTAGGATGTCCTGGACAAGGTGAAGGTGATTCAGGAGAGGCTTCACACAGCTCAGTCCAGGCAGAACAGTTATGCAGACCGTAAGGTTCGTGTTTTGGCATTTATGGATGGTGATCGAGTTTTGCTTTGGGTATTGCCTATGAAGGGCGTCATGAGGTTCGGAACAAAGGGTAAGCTAAGTCCGAGATTTATTGGCCCTTTTGAGGTGTTACGACGTGTTGGGGAGGTTTATTATGAGCTAGCCTTGACTCCCAACCTAGTAGGAGTTCATCTGTATTCCACGTCTCTATGCTCTGGAAGTATCATGGTAACCTGACTCGTGTTTTGGATTTCAGTTCAGTCCAATTGGACAAGGATTTATCATATATTGAGGAGCCAGTAGCTATTTGGATGAACAGGTCAGAAAGCTTAGGTCAAAGAATATCGCATCAGTAAAGGTTCAGTGGAGGGTTCAACCGGTCGAGGAGGTGACTTGGGAGACCGAGCAGGATATCCGCATTCAGTACCCTTATCTTTTCACAGCTTCAGGTATGTCTCTGTACTCGTTCGAGGACGAACGATTTTCTTAAGAGGGGGACAATGTGACGACCTGGTAGGTCGTTTTGAGAGTTAGCGCCCGATCCCCTAATAACTGCTTTCCCCACGTTTATATCTTCTTATGGAATTTGTCAGAACGATTGGTTGTGAAATTCAGAGAGTTTTTGGACACATAGTCCCTATATATGAGTTTAAGCTTTAAAAATCGGACCGTAGTTGGAACTATGTGAAGACAGATCCGGAAAGGAATTCCGTCAACTCCGTTAGCTCCGTTGGGTGATTTTGGGGTTAGGAGCGTGTTCGGAATGTGTTCTCGAGGTTTGTAGTAGATTTAGGCTTGAATTGGCGAAAGTTAGGATTTTGGCAATTTCAGCCGATAGGTGAAATTTTGATATCGGGCTCGAAATGGAATTCCGAGACTGGCTGTAGGTACGTAGTGTCATTTATGACCTGTGTGTAAAATTTGAGGTCATTCAGACTAATTTTGATGTGTTTCATCATCTGTTGTAGATTTTTGAAATTTCATAAGTTCTTAGACTTGAATCCATGTATAATTGGTGATGTTGATGTTATGTGATGTGTTCTGAAGGCTTGACTAAGTTTGGATAAGGTACTAGGACTTGTTGGTAAGTTTGGTTGAGGTCCCGGGGGCCTCGGGGATGTTTCAGATGCTCAACGGGATGAATTTAGACTTAGGAAACTAGTTGTAGCATTGCTGGTTCTGGTGTCTCGCACCTGCTGATGGGGACCCGCAGGTGCGGATACGTAGGTGCGAACAGGGGCTTCGCAGGTGCGGTCTTGGCCATGGTCCGCCAATGCTCGCAGGTGCGGTCTAGGTTCCGCAGGTGCGGAGCCGCAAATGTGGCCCAATGACAGCAGGTGGGGCCCCAGCCTTGTTAGTACATTTTCACACATGCCATAAATTTTCCGCAGGTGCGAGACCGTAGGTGCGGTCCAAGGGTCTTAGGTGAGGAATTCTTGGGCTGCTTATACAAAATCCGAGGGCTTGAAATTCATAATTTCTAAAACGATTAGAGCTCGGGAAAGTGCAATTTTTGAAGAGATTTTCACCTGGGCAATTTGGGTAAGTGATACCTACTCAGTTTAGACTATTTTTTATGATTATACACTTGAATCTACCCTTTAATTTCGAATTTATGGTGGAAAATTGGAGAAAATTTGGATAAAGTTCTTAGGCCAAGCTTGTGAGTTTTGATCGAGATTTTGATATCTGATTCGAGTTATTCTTGTATGGTTAGACTTGTGAGTGAATGGGTGTCCGAAATTTGTAACTAATTAGCTAGATCGATTTCTTACAATGATATTTACTTTATGAAATTGAATTGAATAAATTCGGGCCATTCGGAGTCGGGTACTCGTGGCAAGAGCATGGTTTTGAGTTAAGTAGCGCAGTCGAGGTAAGTGGCTTCCCTAACTCTGTGTTGGGGTCTTCCACTTAGGTTGTTTTGATACTATTTCTTATATGGGCGCCGTGTACGTGAGGTGACGTGTAGGTGCACGGGCCATTTTTTCTTAATTCCATTGTTTTTCCTATCCATGCCATAAATCATTTTACTCTTTTTTCACTGTTTAATGTTCTAATTGCGTAGTTTAGATTAGGAAGAAGCATGTCTACCTGTTTTACCTAATTCCCCTATTTAATACAATGTGCACCGTGTTAGTTAGTCTTTATCTTGTTCTTGTCTGTGATTCTTTTCTTGAGCTATTTAAATACACCATACCTGGCATTCATTCGTATTGCATATCTAAATTAGGACTATAGACGTATTCCAGGAGATTTCCTCCTGTACTGCATATTTAAATTGGGACTACGGTCGTATTCTGGGAGCTTTCCCCCTGTACTGCATATGTAAATTGGGACTACAGACGTATTTTGGAAGCTTTCCCCATGTACTGCATATTTAAATTGGGACTACAGACGTATTTCAGGAGCTTTCCCCATGTACTGCATCTTTACATTTGGAACTACGGGACGTATCTCAGAAGATTCCAATCTCTGAAATAGAGCTTAGTCTCTCCATAGTAGTCTACTAGTAGAAGGCTTAGGTTATGACTTGATCCAATAGAGCCATAACACCTTTCTATCTAAAAGAAATGGTGCTCGATGAAAGGATCCAGATTCCACACTATGTTGTGGGCTGGGGAGAGAGCTACTCTGCGAAGCTGGGCATTCAGTGTTCTTNATTCAATAGGCTTCCTTTATTGATTCAAAAAGCTTCTTTCCCGCGACAATATTTGGACACTAAGGTTAGTTTCCATAGGGCGAAGCGGCGACCTCATTCATTCATTCTAACAACCAACTCATTGCCCTATTTTATCTAGTCTCTATAATTACCGAGACCCGTACATACAAAGATAGTTCTAGATTATCTCCTTCTAAGGAAGTCTGAGCTCCTTCCCATGCTAAGAGCCTTTCTGACCTCGCCTTCAAAAATGATGAATATGAAGGCCGGGAGGCTGCAGGTACTATGGATCCTCTGACACCCAATCGGGTTTCCTTCCCAGGTCTCGCCGAGACGGCTTTCCTTTTGGATGTTTCAAACGCACAAACGAAACAGCTTAGTCAGCGGAAGAAGTCACTCTCAATCCGATCTAACTGAGCCAAGGGCTCCCTCGCGCTATTATACTTTTCAGATTTATTTGTTTCTACTGCTTACTTTAGAATTTATATTCCTCTGTACTATTTTAAACTGTCTTACTTATAAAAATCAAGTAGAGCCTTAACCTGACCTCGTCACTAATTGACTGGGGTTAAGCTTGGCACTTACTGGGTACCAATTTTGGTGTACTCATGCCCTTTCCTGCACATGTTTTTCGTGTGCAGATCTAGGTACCAACACTCAAATTTGTGGCTAGGGCTCCGAGCGGCTGCTTCGAGGAGACCGAAAGGTAATTCTACTGCATTCGCAGAGTCCTTCGAGTCACCTTCCACTCCAGACTTAGATAGATTTTTCATGTAATTCCCTTACGTATTATAGAGCTATTTTTAGACAGAGCTTGTGACTAAGATGATATTCCGGGTTTTGGGTAGTTGTATATTGTACGTGCCAAGTGGAGATGTTTCATTACTAGATTTACTTTATTCCGTCTTTATTTTATTGCCTCTATTTAATATCTTTTCCGCAATTAGGCTTACCTATTCGTAGAGACTAGGTGCCGTCACGATGCCTTTCAGAGGGTAAATTGGTTCGTGATAGTGTTGTGTTTTTAGACTTGTGTGCCTATTTGGTTTAGAGCCCAGAGGGCTCAGGTGAGTATCAGATTGGTTTCGAAATGATTTTCTCACAATATTTGAGTGGTGGTGTTGGTGTCATCGCATTTGTGATATATTGGTCACAAATGCGACAGTCGAAAATGCAAAGTAGCCATCGCATTTGCGAAAAATTGGGCTGCTAGGTGGGTTCGCATTTGCGAAGAAACCTTTCGCATTTGCGAAGTTGGGTTGTTCGCTTTTGCGATGACCCTGCCGTTTTTGCGAGGTTATGGACTTTGCATTTGCGAAGTTTTGGTCGCAAATGCAACCCTAACAAGGAAGCCTCCAGTTCGCATTTGTGGTGCAATATTCACATTTGTGGAGTTCGCATTTGCGAACCCCCTGTCGCAAATGCGATATCTGCAACCTGTTAAGTGCTGAGAATTTCCGAGTTTTTGCGTCATTTCATAAACTTTTAACCCTAGATCCGATGAGAGGTGAATTTTTGAAGGGATTTTCATATCAAATCATTGGGTAAGTATCTTTAATCAATTTCCAACTATATTTCATGATTTTATACAAGATTTAACATCAAATTCATGGGAAATGTATGGAAAAATTTGGGATTTTTGTCAAAGTTTTGAAAAATGAAAATTTAGGATTTGAGAGTCAAATAGGACTCAGATTTCGAAACAAGATACATATTTGGACTAGTGAGGCTATGGGTAGTCAAGACCTACCATTGGACCCAGGTTTTGACCGGACGGGCTCGGGGTTTGACTTTTGTTAACTTTTTAGAAATTGAATAGAAATCATAACTTTATTAATTATTCTCTTGCATTGTGTGATGTATTCAAGTCGTCATTGGCTAGATTGAGTCGAGCGGAGGCGAATTTCTAGAGGAAAAGGCTAAGTTGAGTGTTGAGTTAGCTGTAAGTGTTTCGCCTAACTTTTTGAGGGAATCTACCTCCTATTTGTCATTGTTTTCTACATGCGGGGGTGATACATATATGAGGTGATGAGAGTATATGCATGTTCCTAGGTTAATCATGCTCGGGGGTAGATGATGTTATAATTGTGTCTTTTAGAATTACGTAACTTCCTTGCTTCATGCCTCGCTTGATTTATAGATATTAAGAACATAGTATAAAATGCTAGAAATAAAGACCTAGCCTAATATAACTTGATCAAATTTGATAGAATTCTGAGAATACATTGATGTGTCTAGTTTGGTCATCTCTATGTGTAATTACCACTACATTGCTACGGCCAATATTTTGAGATGATGGATTCTATATTTGCTGATAAATTGTGAGATTTGCAGAAAACATGAATTATACAGCCCTTGAGGATTAATTGAGTCATTGTTGGCTTAGAAATGTTGTGATTGAGAATTTGTTGGAATATTCATTTGAACACTCTCCTCAATGTTATTTATACTTCATGCCTTGTAATTTTATTGATATCATATGCTTGGTAAGGAAGACTGTAAATCACGAAGGGTTATGCCATGCCATTTCATATATATTATCATGTGAGGATGAGTGAAACACGAAGGGTGATTCCATGCCATTTCATATACATTATTATGTGAGGAAGAGTTATCATGTGAGGAAGAATGTAAAGCACGAAGGGTGATGCCGTTCCATTTCATATACATTATCATGTGTGTTTACCGCGAAAATGGTAATTACAATTATATTTGATTTTGTGGTTCTGAAAATACGTGGTTTATTTTTATACTAGTTGTTTTAGGAAATAGATTATAAGTGAGAGTTAGGAAAAATGAGACAAGAGCAAAGGATGATGGAATTGTGCAAATCGTGCGATTAAGAGACGGGGTCTCGAGCTTGGTCGAAATAGGGCCTCGAGGACGAGCTCGAGGGCTTGACAGAGGACGATCAATGAAGATACAATGGTATTGAAAGCCTCGAAGACGGCCTTTTTATGATCAATAATGAGCAATGAATGAAGAACAATTGATGAACACAATAAATGAAAGGCAATAAATCAATTGAACAATTGTAGAGAATGTTTTAGTTAGAGAGCAGATAATGTTCTTGTTCTTGTATTGAATATAATGTGTATTACAAAATGACAAGGATCCCTTTTATATAACAGGGGGAATCCCAACATAGTACATATGTAATTATTACAAAAACAACTAGTACAACTATTTCATGTCACAGTACGGACTTGTACTATTTTTGCAGGCTTGGTCAGCTTTAACCACATGCCTTTTGGGAATTCCTGATTTTCCATGATGATCTTCGATCTTTACCCTACCTCGAGGTATATCGATCCCCCGGAATACTTCTTCGAGGAATGCACCTCAGAGTTGAACTTCAGATTCTGCTCCGATATAATTGATGCCGAGGCTTCCCCGGTTGTACCGTATACAGATAGTCCCCACATTTCTTGGAATGAAAATACAAGAAATGATTTGAATTCACCAACTTTTCAATGCCTTCATCATTCTGTCAGTCATGCCATGTAAGTGACTGATGCGATAGGAGAGATGCTCAAAAGCCATATTCGCACAGTTCTTGAAAAGATTTGAATTTATTACGGCGGCCGACTGTCTTTTGGCTTTCCTCAACGCGCGCGGTTGGCACCTGTAAGTAATCCTTCTCCTGCCCCTTACCTTTCATCACTTCTTCTAACCTTTTTAAAAAGATCTCGCATTACATCTTTCTTGTATCCTCTTCTTGATCAGTTCTCCCTCGTTTCCTTTGAAATCTTTCAGTTGAAGTGACGAAGACCTCCAAAAATATTCAACAACATGATAAAAGCCTCCTCATCTTAACGTTCCTCTAAGGGTAAGGAAACGGTACCCCCAATTCTCCAGGAGTGCATCCCCAGACCTTGCTAAACAACCTCCGATTTTAAGGTCGAGAAACCTTCCTCGAAAGCGTGGCGGTGTGGGACCATATCCCGATATGTTATCCTAATAACAAACATCGAGAAGGTGAAGGCCGACTTCCAATGGAGATGCGGTGCAAATGGAGATTCCCTCTCGGGAGGAAGACATAACAACCCATAGAGCTGGCTTCCTTAGTGTATACACCTATCCATTTACCCTAGGACCGGTAGGGCCGTCTTCGCCGTTGATAGACCTCGTGGTTCTCGATTTCTGCAGGCGATATGAATTGACACTCGGCCAAATTCATCCATAATTTTGGCGTACTTTTTACATGATTAGGCATTTTGCAAATATGGTCGAGGTGATACCTTTTACCATCGACTACCTTATTAGAATGTAAAGTCCCCGACTTTATCGGGGTGGTCTGATTAAGCTTCAACATCGGGCCACAAAGGTTTTCTTTGCTTGTACAAATGAAGGCAAGGACAAAGGGTGTATGACCCGTTTTGTTCGAGTTAGGACCTCAGATTTGATTCCAGTCGAAAGGATGTCGTTCCCTGAGGAATGGAATATGAATCTAAGTTAATACTTTAATTTTTCTTCGTACCAACTTTCCGTTGAACTAATTCCCTTTGATGATGCAGTTGTTCTGTGGTATCTCGATGATGTTAAGGATCTCTCGAGTTGGGTTTGCCAGCTCGATTCAACCTACCCGTATGATGAGAGCGTATGGCGCGACCTGGCAAGGGGCCGATGGGAAGATAAAATCATGGTGGAGTCTTTTCTCTTGTGATACCTGAGTTCTTTAAAAGAGACACTCCCTAAATATATCTTAAATTTTATGTTATGTGCTTATGCAAGCCTAGGGGAGGCCTCTTTGAAGAGAGAAACACCGCTTGGGAAGTATATATACCAAAAGCAGATGAGGAGAAGAAGATAAAGAGGGAATCGCCGACTGAGTCCTTGAAGCAGAATAGGGCTAGAGTGAAAAAGTCTAAGGCTGACTCCACGACCATAAATGAGAAAAGCGATTTCCTGGTAACGCCCGGGGGAAATGGAAATGTAATTGCTTCAACCTTGGCCGAGCCGATGACCGTTGAGTCGAGGGCTTCTAAACCAGAAGTCGATGATGCCATCCCGCCTCGGACCAAAGAGGTTTTCGAGGGTAGGTCGGATGATTTCCCTGAGCCGGTTAACACCTAATATTCCCCGGGACGAAGAGCACACGGTATATGAGTTTCGGGAGCTTAGTTGTGAGCCAAAGGCCTCGATCAATCTATCCGAGTTTGTTGATGTAGGTGATTCTCTACCGGTTCCAACATTTTCCCCAAGGGAGACACGGGATGCCCATAATATATAATCTTCCGACACGGGGAGCCTTTCGGAGAGAAGGACGTAATTGAATGGCTCTTTACTATGGCGAGAATAATCCCGTATTTAATGCCTCACTCGTTTTCGAGGAAACCAAATGGCTCTGCAAAAAAGTACTTTCTTCGTCGATCGCTTCGACCTCTAATCATTATTTATTTGACTCTCCTTCCTTTACGCTTTCAGGTGAAAGTGATTTATAATCAGACCACTGCCAGGTTTCAGACTGAGCTGACCCATTATGAGGGGGAGCGTAGGAGGGTTTCATCGGTGGCGAACGAGCTCAGAGCTCTTTTTACCAAAAAGGAGGAAGAATTGCTTATCCTCCGAGCTCGTTTAGAAACGGTATCTCGAGAATGGAGCGACCTTGATGATCAGGTAACATAGTCTTTGTACGCTTTGTTTTTGTTCTTGCCCGATCTCAGCACTTAACACTTTTGGACAGATCTTTGTAGCTTAAGGAGAAAGATGCCCTGATGCGGGAAGGATTCGGGGCCAGGGATGCTGATATCCTTGGATTCAAGTAGTATGTGAAAGAAATAACCTCTGAGAGAGACACTCTCTAAGGGAGTTGTCCTTGATCAAGAATTACCTTCGGGATGCAAGGGCGGAGAATAGTAAGTATAAAGGCCTCTATGCTTAATCGGCTACCGCGCTATCTTTAATTAAGGCTGAAGCCGACGCGCTCATATACTAGTATAAAGATGATGTTGCTGCTGAGAATTCCTAGTCCAGGAAAGAAGCTGAGGAGGCAAAGCTTGAACTTGACTGACCCCTGGAACATACTCGATTAAAGTCTCGGAGGCAATATCTCGAGGATATACCTTGATTTATCTTCTAAGATCGAGAGGGTGAAGACCCTAGAAGAGGAATCGGCGGCTCTGATGCTTCTGAGGATGATTCGAGCAGTAGCTCAGAAGATTATGAAGATGAAGGCGGAGTCCCCGAGGGGGAAGAGGCCGTTGAAGACCTGGGGGCCAAGGGCCAAGCCGCTGAAGGCATAACCTCCGAGGGAGCCGTTGAAGGCACACCCCAGTGGAAGGTTAGGTTTTCATTTGTTCTTTTTCCCTGTGCAAGAGCTCCGACTTTGAGCTTTGTAAATGTCCTCTGTGGACCTTCATCATGTACAAAAGGCTTTTCGTTATTCCTTGTTTTTTCCTGTTCTTGGAGTAGACTTTGATCTTTTTTTATGATTAGTTTGATGAATTGGACTTCGAAATAAAAACCTTAGGAGTTATAAATTGACCCTGCGGCTATTTAGGTTGGCCCGTAGGCTCTTACGCATTGGCCCTTAGGCGCTTTTTTAGTTAATCGTTTAGGGCTCAGTCTTCGAGTCAGGTCTCGACTTGAGCTCATCGACCCTTAGGTTTTTTAAATCAGCCCTGAGGCTCTTTAGGCTAGCGCTTAGGCTCTTATGCATCGGGTCGGTACGACCTTTGATATAGTTGGTGCTTGGTATCTTACACATTTGGCCCTTAGGCGCTTTAGTTAACGGTTTAGGTCTCAGTCTTCAATTCGAGTTTCGACTCGAGCTCATTGACCCTTAGGTTTTTTATCTCGTCCCTGAGGCTCGTTAGGCTGGTGCTTGGGCTCTTACGCATTGGGTCGGTACGACCTCTAATGCATTGGGTCGGTACGACCTTTAATATTGCTGGCGCTTGGGCTCTTACGCATTGGGTCGGTACGACCTTTAACTGAATCTTTTCGAAGTACTTTCGAAGTAATTATAGGCCTGTAATTTTACGGTGACGGTCAGACGTCTCCAAGTCGCGTTAGTTTGGCCGGAGCCTTTTGACCGTAGTCATTGAATTTGGTCGTAGCCTTTTAGTCCTCGAGTGAGATAGTCTCGCCGTCTATATCGAGGGTATGCCTTTTTAGGGGTCTTACAAGTTCGAATATATAGCCTTGACTTTGATATCAAGATTATGCCATGTTTTAAGGTCTTACAAATTTGTACATGCCTTGCTTGAGGTCTTACAAATTTAATATTGCCTCTTGGACATCTTACGATTCATGCCTTGCTTGAGGTCTTACAGTTCTGATGGTTCCTCGTGGAGGGCTTACATTGGATCCTCATGGAGGGATTATGATCTCGAAGTTGCTGGCCTTGAGGTCTTATGGCTTCGAGTTTTTGGTTATTCGATGGGGTGATTTTTTATGACAGTACCCGAGACATCGAAAGTTTTTGGCTTTGGATCCGTTCTTTTTTAAAATAGCAAACCTTTTTGGTTTAGCCTCATTGAGGTCTTATAAACTTGATGTTGCCTCATGGAGGTCATAGATTGTTGATATTGCCTCATGGAGGGCTTATCCCATTGATATTGCTTCATGGTGGGCTTACATTGGTGCCTCATAGGGGGCTTAGGAACTTGAATCTGCCTGATTGAGGTCTTACGATTTCAAGTTAGATAGCTTGATGAGCCGACTGTCGAGGACAGTCCCTAAGTCGGGGTTATGCCTTTTTTAAGGTCTTAAAAATTTGACGTCGCCTCGTGGAGGGCTTACAAGTTTGAGCATGCCTTGTTGAGGTCTTACATGTGTGATATTGCCTCATTGAGGGCTTACGAGCTCGAAGTTGCCGGCCCTGAGGTCTTACGACTTCGAGTTTTGAAGTCAGTCCCCGAGTGTTAGGGAAATTTCTGGCCCTTGAGCCATTTCTTGTGAAGATAGCAAACCTTTTTGAAGCGCGAAGCGTTTTGATGATAAAAGATTCTCTTTCGATTACTTGGTACAAGTATACATGTTTTCTCCGTCAAGGATTCGATTATTCTACATGGACACAGTTCATTTGACCGTTTGGTCCGATACATCATTCTCCTGTCGAGACCCTTTTTGGCATATTTTAATTTCTTCGAGGAGGTGGCCTCCCAGGGGGGATGCCCCTCACTATTTGAGGTCGATTTAAGAGAAGCCTTGAATACTCGTCGAGTTTTCCTTAGGTAGCATATAGATGTTGCCTCGTTAAAACCTCGTTGGTAAAATCCATTTGTGATAAAATCTGATACGAGGGAAAAAGAGCGCAACACATGTTTTTAAAACCCAAGGTCTTCGAGTCGAAGGGTGTTGCGGTGTCTTCCATCGGACACCTGTAAAAAAAATTATTGTGAAGCACAAAATGAAAAGGGAGAAAGTTATACCTTAGCAATAATAGCGCCTGAGCATTGATACATTCCAATAGTTTGGAAGTTGCTAGTCTTCCATGGTTCCGAGTTTGTAGGACCCTTTGTCGATTACTCTTAGCAATAATAGTGCCTAAGCATTGATACGTTCCAATTTTTTTGGAAGTTTCTTGTCTTCCATGGTCCCGAGTTTGTAGGACCCTTTGTCGACTACTCCGAGGACGCGGTACGGTCCTTCCCAACTCGGGCCCAACTTTCCTTTATTAGGTTTTAGAGTGTTTAGGGTGAATTTTCTTAGGACTAGGTCCCCGACTCCAAAATGCCGGAGATTTGTTCTCCTATTACAGTATCTTTAGATCCTTTGTTTTTGGGCGGCCATCCGGACCAGTGAAGCTTATCCCTTTTCATCTAATAGTTCGAGGGGTGTAGTCATGGCCTCATTGTTTGAGTCCTCGGTGGCATGTTGGAATCTGAAACTTGGCTCTCCGACCTCAACCGGTATCAAAGCCTCGGACCCATATACCAAAGAGAATGACGTCTCCCCTGTGCTCGATTTAGTGGTTGTCCGATATGCCCATAGCACCTCTACCAACATTTCTCTCCATTTGCCTTTTGCATTCTCTAATTTCTTTTTCAAGTTTTGAAATATGGTCTTGTTTGTGGACTCATCCTGACCATTTGCACATGGGTGGTAGGGCGTTGATAGGATCCTTTTGATTTTGTGACCTTCAGAAAACTTTGTTACTTTGCCTCCGATGAACTGTTTCCTGTTATCACACGTTATCTCGGAGGGGATTCAGAATCGGCACATGATGTGATCCTAGATGAAGTCGAAGACTTATTTTTCTCTTATCTTGTCGTAGGCTTGTTCTTCCATCCATTTTGAGAAGTAGTCAGTCATAAATAGAATAAATCAAGCTTTACCTGGTGCCGTTGATAGGGGACCGACGATGTCCATTCCCCGTTTCATGAACGGCCATGGGGATAAGACTGAATGTAGCTGTTCACCAGGTTGGTGGATCATTGATGCAAATCTTTGACACTTGTCGCATTTTCGGACGATTTCTTTGGTGTCCCTTTCCATGTTGTCCCAATAGTAACCTGCTCTTATCACATTTGGAATTAAGGAATCGGCACCGAAGTGATTTCCGCAAGTGCCTTCGTGTATTTCTCGGAGCATGTAATTGGTGTCTCCCGGCCCCAAGCATACTGCTAGGGGCCCATCAAGGGTTCTTCTGCACAAAATTCCATTCTCGTCGAGTGAAAATCGAGCTGCTTTGGCACGAAGGGCCTTTGACTCGTTTGGGTCATTGGGTAGCTTCCCACTTCCGAAATAATTGATGTACCTATTTCTCCCATCCCATGTCAGGCTGGTGGATTTGATTTCGGCATGGCCTTCTTTAATCACCGATTTGGATAGCTGAACAACAGCCCTGGGGAGTATGTCATCTTCCTCGACGGATGATCCCAGGTTTGCGAGTGCGTCTGCCTTGCTATTTTTCTCTTGAGGTATGTGGACCAAAGTCCATTATTTGAAGCGACGCAAAGTTACTTGAAGTTTGCCTAGGTATTGTTGCATCATGTCCTCTCAAACCTCGAAGCTCCCATTTTCCTGATTTACTACCAGAAGGGAATCACATTTAGCTTCGATGACTTCCGCTCCTAGGACTTTGGCTAATTCGAGACCTGCAATCATAGCCTCATACTCGGCTTCGTTGTTAGTCAAATTTATAGTTTTTATAGATTGTCTAATCAAGCTACCCGTAGGTGGCTTCAGGTCTATGCCGAGCCCGGATCCTTCACGTTCGATGTACCATCGGTGAATAGTGACAATACCCTCGGTGTTGTGCCTGTTTTTCGTGGAAGTTCTTTTTCTACCTCGGGCACAAGGGCGGGCGTAAAGTCGGCCACGAAGTCCGCCAAAATTTGGGACTTGATAGCCGTTCGGGGCTGATATTCGATATCATATCCCCCAAGTTCGATGGCCTATTTGGCTAGTCGGCCCAATAATTTTGGTTTATGAAATATATTTCGAAGAGGGTATGTCGTTAAAACATATATACGGTGACATTGAAAATAAGGCTTCAATTTCCGAGATGCACTTATTAATGCAAGAGCTAATTTTTCTAAGTGTTGATACCTAGTTTCAGCATCTCCCAGGGTTCGACTCACGTAGTAGATAGGGAATTGCGTACCTTTCTCATCTCGAACCAGCACGCCACTTACCGCTACTTCGGGAACTGCCAAGTACAAGTATAGTGTTTCATCTTCCTTTGGGGTGTGGAGCAAAGGCGGGCTTGAGAGATACAACTTTAACTCCTCTAAGGCGTGTTGGCACTCCAGAGTCCACTAAAAGTTGTTTTTCTTTTTGACTAGGGAGAAAAAGTTATGGCTCCGATCTGATGACCTCAAGATGAATCGTCATAACAACGTTATTCGCTCAGTCAGCTGTTGTACGGCCTTCACATTGCTCACCATCGTGATTTCTTCGATGGCCTTGATTTTTTCGTGGTTGATTTTGATCCCCCTGTTTGATACCATAAAGCCTAAAAATTTGCCCGAACCTACACCGAAGGTACATTTGTCGGGGTTGAGCTTCATGTTGTAGCTTCTAAGGATGTCGAAAGTTTCCCACAAATGAGTCAAGTGGTCCTCTGCGTGCAGGGACTTAACAAGCATGTCATCAATGTAAACTTCCATAGAAATTAGTGTCCCAAACCGTTTACCGTGAAAATAGTAATTACAATTATATTTGATTTTGTGGTTCTAAGAATACGTGGTTTATTTTTATACTAGTTATTTTAGGAAATATATGCTTAGTGAGAGTTAAGAAAAATGAGACAAGAGCAAAGGATAATGGAATTATGCAAACCGAGCGGATAAGAGACAGGGTCTCGAGCTTGGTCGAAATAGGGCCTCGAGGTCGAGCTCGAGGCCTTGACAGAGGAAGATTGATGAATATACAATGGTATTGAAAGCTTGGAAGACGGAATTTTTATGATCAATAATGAACAATAAATGAAGAAAAATTGATGAACACAATAAATGAAAGGCAATAAATCAATTTAACAATTGTAGAGAATGTTTTAGTTAGAGAGCACAGAATGTTCTTTTTCTTGTATTGAATATCATGTGTCTTACAAAATGACAAGGGTCCACTTTATATAATATGGGGAATCCCAACATAGTACATATGTAATTATTACAAAAACAGTTGGTACATCTATTTAATGTTACGGTACGGACTTGTACTATTCTTGCAGGCTTGGTCAGCTTTAACCACGTGCCTTTTCAGAATTTCCCGCTTTTCCATGATGGTCTTCGATCTTTACCCTACC
Organism: Nicotiana paniculata; assembly: GCA_005239505.1. Classification (NCBI taxonomy): domain Eukaryota; kingdom Viridiplantae; phylum Streptophyta; class Magnoliopsida; order Solanales; family Solanaceae; genus Nicotiana; species Nicotiana paniculata. The sequence continues at coordinate 51,740 of ML326140.1, read as the reverse complement.
TCGAGGTATATCGATCCCTCGGAATACTTTCTCGAGGAATGCACCTCGGGGTTGAACTTCGGATCCTGCTCCGATATAATAGAGGTCGAGGCTCGGAACGCTGTAGAAGCCTTAAAATCGGCCTTTCCTAGTTTTACCATATACAATGTGAGGAAATAGTGTAAAGAATAAATGGTGATGTCGTTCCATATCATGTGAGAGTAAAATCATGAAAGGTGATGTCCTGCCATTTCATTTATATTGTTATGCTTTTAATATTGTGAGGTCATGGCTCGAAGGGTGTTTCCGTGCAGGTTAGGATGAGGGACATGCATTATGATGTGATATCTGTTTTCCGTGTATATATTTTTTCCTTTACCTTGAGCTGTTATTGTCGCGATTATATATTTTGTGTGATATATTGTTATTGTCCCGTACTTGACCTCTATCTCAGTTGTTGTTGTGTTGTCCATGTCTTTTACTTGCTTAACTTACATATGCCATGCCTATTCCTGCTTTTAAAATTATACCCATGCCATACTGTCACACTTTAGTATAAGCATTCCACCCTGCTATCCATTCATACCTTTACATGTTACCTTGTAAAGATAATATGTTTCCTTCTTATTTGTTATATTTGCACTTAGGCCTCAAATATGCTAGTTAATTGACGTCGACATCCCTTGCTTTCCAATTGTTGTTATTACTCACGTGCTTTATCCCTTACTGTTGCCCACATGTATATCCTTGTCCATTGTTGTTACTTGTGAATTTCCTACTTTGTAATTATTGTTATTGTGTTTCTGTCACCTGGTTGGTTCTGTTATACGTACATTTGGAAGGATGAGTTGAACGCACGAAGGGTGTTGTTGTGCTAATTGATTTGTTACATAAATTTATTTATATATGGTGATGATAAGATAGAAGCATGAAGGGTGTTACCGTGCCGTGCCACATGACTTGATATCTTGGATACACTTCTTATACCAGGAAATATTGTAAATCTTCTACTGTAATTCCTGCTAGTAATTGTGACTGTCTCACATAGTTGTATACGGTACTTTTGTCTATTATGTTTTGAACTGCCTATACTGTTAGTCTAATGTACAGGTTATAACAAATAGCATCTTTCAATTAAAAGCCTCGTCACTACTTTGATGAGGTTAGACATATACTTACCCGTACATGGGGTCGGTTTTATTGATACTAAACTTTTGTACGATGTGTATACATTTTTGGAGCGGAGCTGCTGGTGACGTTGGGTGCTGATTCGGAAGATGTTCATGCGTTTTGGATATAGTTGCCACTTGTTCTTGGTAGCTTAGGTTGCTACTAATCTATTATGTAACATTTGAACAGATATTTATTTGTATCAGTTTTGATCTTTCAAGTCTTAGAAGCTCGTGATTCGTACTACCAAGTCTTGGGTAAATTTGTAAATGTTCAGTTATCTATTCTCTATTCTCTTGTAATCTCAGTTGAGTTGTATTTTGTGTTAGTTGGCTTAACTAGTGGGTCGAGTTAGGTGCCATCACGACTTGTGATTTTGGGTCGTGACAAGGTGGTATCAGAGCACTAGGTTCATAGGTTCTATGAGTCATGAGCAAGTGTCTAGTAGATTCATGCAGATTAGTATGATACGTCCATACCTATCTTCGGGAGGCTACAAGGAATTTAGGAAAAAATTCCCTTTATTATTTCCTTATCGTATAACTTTGACTCCTCCAGATCGCTCATATGTGATGTTGTTCGCTCAGTATTCATTATCTTCCAACGATCGATGATGCTGCACATAGATTACGATGTGTTGTCTAGCCTCAGAAGTAGATGTAGTTTTAAATCTTCTAGTCATTCCTTTGTGGTATGAGGCTAGTTCATATGTCTGATTGGTAAGCACAGATTTGGGAAGATTGGCTGGTGGCCTGGCTATTGTGACTAAGGTGGGTTCATCGCAAGGTGTCGACTTAAGTATAATCGGTGGGCCATCTCTTGCATGATGAGTTTGGATCGTGTGTCTCGTGTGCGGTTTCCATTTGGTGGAGTGCATATGTGATCATTTCAGCGCATTTGAGGAAGTTGTTTGACTATTGCAATGATGGGTAATCACTTGGCAGATTGTTCGGGGTGTTCTATGACCAGTATTGCATGAGTTTTAGAAGTATAGAGCTAAATAGTCGTGTAAGATTGGGGTATCCTGTGAAGATATGGTACTTTGGGATGCCGATGAGGTGATCTATGGCTTCGAGCTAAGTGGTGGAGTGTGCTAATGACAATCGGATTGTAGTGTCATGCACCGTATCAGTTTCCGGACCGAGATATTGCTTGGTTATTTCTTTGAATAGTCATATGTTGGTGAAGCACGGGTTGCTCGATGCGAATTAGCTATGTATTGAATATCAGAGTAAGATGAGTTGTTATCAAGAAGGTTCTAGCGAGTTCCAGGTCTTAGGTAGCTTTTAAGGACTTTTGGATTTGTCTATGGTGGGCTTGAAATTGGTAGTGAATGGTAATTGGACTTGCGGTATTTCCTTGTCAAGAAAGGTCTACATGTCAATGTTGGAGTGATAAAGGAAATGGCTTCGGGTTCCCAGGAAGTTATCTTAGGGTGGTCATATCAGATTGAGTCACTTTCAAGTTGGCGGTCTGCGTGACTCGGTTGAGTTAGAGGCAATTGGTTCTGATTACTTGATTATGTGTTACTGAGTTCGGAAGAATTTATCACAGTTATGACCACGGTCAGAGTTGATGTTATCTATAGGTATAGGAGCTATATTGCTTATTGTTCAGAGTTGACAATCAGACTTTCGTAGTGTTGAAAATTAGCATGTTAGAGGTGATGTGTTCTGTGGGGTTGAAAAGTTTCATGTACAAGGCTGCAGTTAGTTTTGAAGGGAAGGATATGATTTCTTGATGGTACGGACGATTTCTGGTGTTTAAGGTTTTGCTGGCACTATGTGTTTTTACTGTAGCGCCTGTTGGAAGATACATTTTGTTTTGATTTATGGGTGCATTCTCGAAAGATGATGTAGTATGAGTTACGTGTCACCCATATGAATAGCGGTGTTGAAATATGGAAAGAAATTATTGTATTCGAGAGGTTCAAAGTGTTACACCCCATATTTTCGTACATGAAGGTACGCCATAAGTAAATTGATAGAAGCTCGGAAAATAAGATGTTACATCCCCAATTTTCGTATGTTAATGTTTCGTCGTAAGTTAATCGACGTAAGTTCGGGAATGAGATTAAATTGTAGACTATAAGAATTATGCTTTTTCAAACAAGTGATGAGTAAATTCGTGAAGGTGAGAGGGTAAGCAAATCAAAGAAAATTAATTTCGTCGAAGTTTGGCATTTTGAGATAAAATATGGCCCGAGCTAAAATACCTGGTATTTATGGACTAGTACCATACAAGGTACCACATGACCATGATAGTACGGTGTATAAAGTGTGTTAAAAGTGAGTAGTACTTTAAGTAATTTGAGATAATTTTTAGTTATGTGGATAATCGGGTAATTATTGATTTTAGTGAGAGATTAACAATTAATTAAGGAATTAGTCATTAATAAATTAAGATTATTTAAGCATAATAAATATTTAACGTGGCAGCCAAGGACCTAGATAAACATGAATCTTAGATTCGTATAATAAGGTGGCATTCTTAGAGGATTATTTTGCTAAGTAACCTTTATCAAGTGGGGCCCACAAACATTAAAGATAACTATATCATTTAAGAAGGATATGCATATTTGCTAAGGTGATTGAAACTTCAAATATAAGAGACTTATCTTGATTTCTAAGACATTTTCATGAAACCTCCAAAGTAATTCGTTTAAAACTTCATAATACGATAAAGCGTGAGATTTGCGATTCTAAGGGAGAACGGTATAATCTTTGTCAAGAATATCATACATATTTTTCCCTACTTTGATCCGTCGTTACATGTTTTGTCGCAATCAACATGTGTTAGAGGGATTGTCAAGAGAATCGAAGCAGGTATGTTAAGGCTAAGTCCTTCCTTCATTTTGGCATGATCCCGTAATTACATAAGTTTGATAACGAGACATAAAGAGAAATTAATATTCCTGAATTTATGTATATTTCCTAGTCTCATAAGTTAAAATATTCTCCTTTATCGGGACTTCATATTCAATTGAGTATTGCCATCTTCCAGTCAAGAGAGCAGAGAGCCTATATATATAGTATTACAGTATTTTCACTACCATAGAGCTATAACCGATGGGCAGGCCCCTATTGGGCAACCTTTGATCATATGGTAAGTTATATACCGAGCTTACTGTGGCCGAGCGCCTATGAGTGAGCCTAGCATGGGCGAGATACACATCCTAGTATGGACGAGCGCCTATGAGCGAGCCTACTACGGCAGAGCAGTTATATATATACCGAGCCTTATAAGGCCGAACAACTATTTTACTTACTATATTGAGAGAGTTGGGTCAGTATCAGCAGGAAATCATATCTTTGTATTATATTTGACTCCCAATTACTTTCAATTATTATATTATCAGTTCAGTTTCAGCTTTTATATTTTTTGTTTCCTTACATACTCGATACATTATTTCATATGGACGTCCCTTTTGTCGGGGACGCCGCATTTCATGTATACAGGTTCAAATAGATATATGGGTAGACCTCCTCAATAGGTGTAGCCCGAGTTCAGCTTGATCGATAAGCTCCACATCCTTCGGAGTTGCCGGGTCAAGAGTATTATGTACATCTTATGTATATATGTATATACATGGTATGGCTAGGTCGGGGTCGTGTTCCGATCATAGTACATCTATCAGTAGAGGCTTATAGGCATATCTTATTAGTTAGTGCAGTATGTTGGGCGTGTAAGCCTTGTATCTATATGTTGTTGGTCTGCTAGCTGTAGTAGTTATCCTTGTCGGCCCAGCTTGATATTGATGTTTAGTCAGCGTTCGCAAATTGCCTTGCAATATGGCCCATGGACAAAGTATAACATTATATGTTCAGTGTCCCTTAGTCGCGAGTTAGTACGCAAGGATAGGTGAGGCATCGGGTGCCGGTCTCGCCCCCAGTTTCGGGGTGTGACAAAAGTGGTATCAGAGCAGTTTTGTCCTAGGGATTCTACAATCCATGTCTAGTAGAGTCTTTTTTATGGGTGTGTTGTGCACCACACTTATAAGCTTGAGGCTACATGGCATTTAGGATTTTCACTCTTTCTTCTTACTCTAGATCGTGTGGTAGAGCTCAATTTTAAGAACTCAATTTCCTAAACTCTATCTTATTCATAATACAATGATACCTACATCCAGAAAGACAATTGGTAAGAGAGATAACTATGGAGGAATTGAGTCAGAGGAACTATATTTTGCATCATGCTTATGATGAGTATATGTGAAGTTTTCAGCAGAACATATGTGTAAGCTTCTTGATACGGAGCCTTAAGGTAAGAATATCTACCCATATGTATAAAATCAATGAGAGATTGAGGAAGTAGATACAAGTTTCAACAAGTAAAAGAAGCAAGATGAACAAGGTACGAGGCGCCCAGTTAATGAAGGTTATCAGTATTTACAATTCAGGCAGAGGAATATAAGACTTTTTGAGTTGCCTTCAACAATAACAAAGGTATTTACAATTGGCTACCCCCATCTCATTTATGCCCTATGGGGGCTAACAAAAGTAGTATAAGAGAAGTACGGATATCAGGATCCGGATAGGGTTAGAGTGACCCAAAATGGTGGATGGATTGTTTGCATTAGTCGACATTTCCGAAGGATATTGCAAATATGTTAATAGATCTCCTTGTGAGATGCCTAGATGGTGCATTCTAAAATAGTTATGAGTACTACAAAGATAGGCATTGGAAGCCTTGAAAGGGATAAATATTACCTTAGTGTGGCTCCCGTCCCTAGTAGAGAGAGAATGTTAGGCAACCTAAAGAGCCAGTGGATGGAGCAAAGGGAGCTAAAAGCAAAAGAATGTGTTGTTAATGTTTTCAGAATAAAGTGATAGACATAAATGTTAGGAGGGAAATAATAAGAAAGTTAATGAAGCATTAGGAGTAAGATGTGATGCATGGATGACAATGGTAAAAAAAATGATGACACCATTACAGAGTATATAGTCAAGTGAATGAAAGGACGAGAGGAGCCACGCCTTGAGACAACAAAAGGTATACCCCATAAAGTCATATCCTCATTTCAAGAAATAAGTTTGTGACTCAAATGCGACTAGCAGAAGGGAGAGTGAAACCCCATAGTAAAAGAAATCAGTATGGGCTGGTGAACGAGATAATCTAAACATGAATTAGGGGTAGAGTGATTTGATAATAGTCATCATCATGAGAATTTCAGATTGCGTTCTGGCGATAATAAAATGGACAACAAAAGAAGATTCATGAGAATTTCAGAGAATGGTCATTCAGGAAGACGCTTCCCTAAAGAAAGCAATGTGAGTGTTTACCTTGAAAATGGTATTTATAATTATATTTGAATTTTTGGTTCTAAAAATACGTGATCTATTTTAATACTAGTTGTTTAGAAAATAGATGCTAAGTTACAAGTAGTAAAACGAGATAAGGGCAATGGAAGATGAGATTGTGCAAACCGAGCAGCTAGGAAACGGGGCCTCGAGCTCGGTTGAGATAGGCCTCGAGGTCGAGCTGGAGAGCTTGATAATGGGCACTCGAAAATGATTCAATAGTATCAAAGGCCTTAAAGATGGCCTCTTTATGATCAATAATGAGTAATAAACTAAGAACAATCAATGAACACTATAAATGAAAGACAATAAATCAATGAAACAATTATAGAGAATGTTTTAGCTAGAGAGCAGAGAATGTTCTTGTTCTTGTTCTTGTTCTTGTATATTGAGTATCATGTGTCCTACAAAGTGACAAGGGTCTCCTTATATATGAGCGGGAATCCCAACATTGTACATGTGTAATTATTACAAAAGAGAGATGGCTGGTACAACAATTTAATGCCACGGTACGGACCTGTTACTATTTTGCATACTTGGTCAACTTTAACCACGTGCCTGTTAGGGGTTTCCCGCTTTTCCAAGATGGTCTTCCATCTATACTGATTTGGGGTTGAGAACCCTCGATGCCAAAACTTGAAACTTCGAGCTTTCTGAGCGCCGTAATGACCGTAAAATCGGGTTCTCCGATTTTAGCCGTATACAGATAGTCCCTGTGTTTATTAGATAAGAAACGGTCTCTACTTCTTGCCTCTTCGATAACCCTATTATGATGTCAGTCTCTTCAAAGCATTAAATGATGTGACATAAAAAAACTATGCAAAGGCCGCTGTCAACACAATTCTCAAGAAGCCCACGAACCGTCATTGGTTCCACCCTTCCGCTTCAAGCATGCCCAAAGGGCCTCTATAAATAATTTAATCACCTACCCTTTCAGAATTTTACATCTTCTTCAAACCTTCAAACTTTTATCAAGTGTTGTTCATTCTTACCTTCTATATGTGTTTGCTTCTTCATCTTCTCTCTTCAAAACTCAATTATAACCATGGCAAAAACTTCCAAAACGGTACCACAAAAGGAGGGAGCTTCTTCTTCATCACGCCCATCTAAGGTTAAGTCTAAAACTCCACCTACCATCGAGCAGTGCATCCCTGGTCCTTTTGACACCGTATCTGACTTCACAATTGAAAAACCCCCTCCCACACTGGGCTGGTGCAAGCCCATGTCCCGATAAATAAGTGTAGTATCGGATATAGAGAGGGTAAAACTTGACTGCCATTGGGGGGAGGCTGACCGAATGGAAATCCATGTGGTTGAAGAAAGCATATTCACGCATAAGGCTGACTTTCTCAGCTTATACACGTACCCTTTTACCTTAGGCCCCGTAGATTCTTCCTCTCCACCGATTGACCCAGTGATTCTCGACTTTTTTCATCAATATTGAGTGACACTCAGTCAGATTTATCTTTCTTTTTGGAGAATTGTATATATGATTCGACATATTACCAACATGGTCGAGGGAATGACTTTTACCCTCCACCATTTAAATAGATTATACATCCTCGTCTCTTCCGAGGGGCCTAATTAAGTTGCATCATTGATCTGCCAAGGCACTTTTTGCCTGCATCGATGAGGATAAGGAACGCCGATGGATGAGCCAATTTGTTAGAATCAGAATTTCCGACGTCGTCCCTACTGGTAGGATACCATTCCCGGAGGAATGGAATATGAAGCGTAAGTATCCCCATATTGATTATGTTTTATCACCTCTTTTTCTCATACCGATTTGAATACTCTCTCTCTTTCGACTATGCAGCCACTGTCTGGTTCCCCGGCGCGGTATAGGACCTTCCGAAGTGGGTCAAACTTTTGGACTCTTCCTTTCCATGTAAAAAACGTGTATGGCGTGAGTTGGCTAAAACACGACGGAAGGCTAAGAACCACGATATGATCTTATTGTTATTATTTTCTCATTTTTTGTAAGAACTTTCGATGGTGGTGTTTTTTGATATAACACGCTTGTGCAGGCCTTGGTAAAGGTGTGTTAATGAGACCTCGACGGAGGCCTCGACGGAATCTCCAAAATCCAAAAGGGAAAAGGCTCGAAATCCCAAGACCGATGCCACGGTCTTATCCTCAACGGCCGCTGAGAGCCTGCGCGCCGAGGAAGAGAGTGATGATACATGCCCTTTGGTACAAAGGGCAAACGAAGCACTGATGCTTCGAGAGTTGTTGGTCGGTATTTTGCTGAGTTGGAGGCGTCCGATGCTGACCCGCCTTGTGATGAGGAGACCCTCAAAGAGGGTTCCGCTGCAGTCCTCGAGACGCTCGTCGGACATGGCACAGTTCGTGTTGATGGGCTAAGAGTTGCTACTGGAGCTTTTCGTGAGAGGGAAGAAGCCTCAATGGAGGCTGATGTTGCTGGTGGATTTCACTGGGGACCGTCTTTTTTCTCCAGGGGAGATACAAGATGCCCAAGTCAGGAATATTCCCAGTTTGAAGACCTCTCATGGAGAGGATGATGCATTTAGAGACTATTTTGAAGGGGTATAGGAAGAGACTGATGTTTATTCCCCCGTTGACCTCGAAGAGGCCGAAAGGCTCCAAAATGAGGTGACATTCTCAAAATAATATGTTGTTCTTCTATTTTCTGTTTTTGCTTTCTGATTTTCTTCCTCTGTGCCGCAGGTCAAGAAACTGTATGACCAAGACTTATCCAAGATGCATCATGAGTTGACTCATCGTGGAGAGGAGCTTGAGAACCTTATCTCGGAGTCGGTCAAGCTGGAGGCTCTTTGTGCCCGGAAAAAGGAGGAATTGGTCAACCTCCGAGTAAGGTCCGAGAGAGTGCTCCGAGAGAGGGACGACATCATTGAGCAGGTATTCTTGTGCCCACAGTTTTATTTTCAATTTGAATGCTTAGTGTTGATTGACTTATTTTCTGTGTTGTTCAGATTAGGCATAAGGATGCCCTGGTGGAGCGGCTTCGAGAGGATGTTGCGGCCAAGGATGCCAAAATCCTTGAGCCGGCTAGGCTTAATGATGTTGTAACTTCAGAGAGGGAAGCGCTTCGGGGGAAGCTAACCTCGATCCAAGGACTGCTTCGAGGTGCTCAGGAGGAGGTTGTTGCACTGTCTGCGGCCAAGTATGAGGCCGATTAGTTTGTATCCTCGTATAAAAGGGATGTCGCTGCTTCCAATAACCGGGTCAGGGAGATATCTGAGAAGGCTGAGCTAAAACTGGTTTGGGCAGTTGCTCATGCCCGCATACAAGCCTGGAGGCAAGACTTCGAGGAGGTGAGCGCTAAGGGTGTCGATATCTCTTCTGAGATCGAAGAGGCCAGGGCCTTGGAGGAAGAATCGATAATGCCGACTACGTCAGACAAGGGCTTTGAAAGTGGCTCGAGCAGCAGCGAAGGCGAAGAGTACATCTGCCTACTGTTTTGCCTTTTTTCCTTTTCTTGTATATGGGACCTTCAGGGGAAAGTTTTGTAGAAATACCCTTGTAAATGCATTTTTTGAAATAAACTATCTCTTTGTTATACACCTCCCAAACTCTGCCCTGTAATTCTCTACGCAAAAGTCGTCTTTCAAGCTTCGTCTTTAGACCTTCTGAGCCCGTACTTGTAATAGCAGATCCCCTCGAGATCGGACAGCTTCTCGAGGCTAGGTCGGCATGGGAGTTTCGATCCCTCGAACCCTGTGTGACAGTATCATTTATGTGACATGACCGTGAAGTGACTGACGTGGCCCCACCGGTACACTTCCCCAAATATTATGACAAATTTTTCAGAATCAATTGGCTTTCAAAGTAGTTGAATAGTCACCGTTTGTTCTGTATATATACTTGCTTCCTCTTTATTTAAGTCTTGCAACTTTGCAAAACTAGATTTCTTCTCATCGTTCTCTTCCTTTTATCATCTTGCTAAACTGTTTTCATTTCTTCTTATTTACCTTTTCTTGAGTAGTTATGGTTGCCGTGCCCGAATCCGTTCACCAACAAGAGGGAAATTCTACCTCTACTCCTAGCTTGGCCGGTGGTACACCATCGGCGTATGGTGAGTTGACCTCGTGTTGTTTTGCTTTGAAGAAAGACTTTACACTAGAGAAACCCTTCGATGCTCCGGGCCATCGAGAGCACGCTTCGAGGTTTATTCGATCGATAGAGGAGAGTAACCTCGAGGCCGTGAGGAGATTGCAGATGGGGAAAAAATGTGATGCTTCAGATACCTTCCGAATAAGAGAATATTATGACCCATGTAGAGGGATTCTTGATTGTGTATACGTACCTATTCACATTAGGCCCTCTCGAGCAACTTGTGCTTGAATTCTAAAAAAAGGTACCAAGTCACCCTGGCTCAGATTCATCCGTCATTTTGGCGGATAGTGTTGATGATGAGGTAATTTACCGACAAGGTTGAGCTCGAGTTTACCCTTAGCCACCTTATTAGATTATATCGACCTCAGCATTGTCGAGGCCTGATCGCGTTACGATGCCGGTCCACCGGGCCTTTCATTGCCAGTGATGATAAGGACCGGAACGGAGGATGGATGAGTTGGTTTCTCCGAGTTCCTGCGGAGTTCCTGCCATTTCCAAAAAAATGGAACTTCAAACGTAAGTACCATGTAGTACCTTAGTGTCCTTTGCTCTTATCGATTTATAAGAGTGTTTATTTTTCTCTTTCTCAATGGTCCCGTGGATGCCGCAGGAGGTCCCCGATCTTGTGGACTAGACTCGGAGCCGGGAAGCTTCCTCAACATATGACGAACGCAAGTGGTAAGATCTATCCAAGGGCAGATGGGAAGAAAAGCACCACGGTATGAGCCGTGTGGTTGTCTTTTGAGTAGCAGTTTCTTTTATGTGTACTAACTCTGCCACCTCAGGTGTTGGTGGATTCTCCAAAGTGAGACCGTGCCCCTTTGAGGAGAGGGAAGGCCCATCGGCTTCGAAACAAAGGGAAGATAATAAGAAAAAAAGATCATTTACGGATGAGGAAATTCTCAATGAGGTGGGGCCTTCCCGGAGACACAAAGGAGATGTCGCAGCTGAGGAGGGCTTTATATACGTCGGTCATTCTGTGTACATCAAGTCTCCTCAGGAGGATGATTCTTCATCTATGGTTCGAGCCGGGGACCCTCCCGAGGTTGCTGATTTTGTTAGGCCTGAGACCTCTAATTTCAAGGGAGAGGTTCCTCTCGAGAGAAAAATCAAGATTGCTCCATCGTCGTCTGCTTCCGCTCTCGAAAGTACTTTGAGGGACGTTCGGGGCTGGGGGATGCTTGAACCAAGTGGGGTCTCGGGTGATCATGCCCCTGCCGTTAGTGGTTCAACTGGGCTCGATGGGGCCAGTCCAGCGGCTCTGTTCTAATTTGAGTTTCGGTTGGCATTGTAGGTTCTTCAGTTTTGTATTTTCATCTTTTGAATTGACGCTTCTTTTTCGTAGCCTTTTGACAAGTTCAAGTCTGAGCTTCCCTGTTGCGAGGCCAAGTTGCGGGAAACCTTGGGAAAGGAGAAATCTCTCAGGCTTATTTGTAATGAGAAGACAAAAGAATTGATATGCCTTCGACCGGAGGTGAATCGAAGCCGAGATTACGAAGGCAACCTCGAGCAACATGTAATCCTTATTTTGAGAGAGTATGTGCTTCCTTTCTTGCCTTCGAGAATTAATGTTTAGGTGTTTCGGTTGCAGAGAAAGACAGAAGCAATGGAGCGCTTTTGGGGTAAAGTTGAGAAACTTAATTCCAAATGCAAAGTGTTGAAGGCCCAGGTAGGCGTTCAGGCAGCGGCCCAAAGAAATGCTTTGGCCAAGGTTGCTGCCCTTGAGATACAACTTCACAATTCCCCAGAAGATAGCTCTATGCAGATGAGCAGGATTTCCAAGATCGAGACTAATCTTTTAAATATGAAGGTCGAGGTTGTGGATGCCCGGGCTGAAGCTGAACAAGTTCGAGCAAAGGCCGATAAGAAGGTGGTCGTTTATTTCAAAGATATTGCTGGTGCTCGGGCTAAGCTGAGGGGAGCTTTCGACAGAGAGAGGAGGGGCAACGAGTATGCTCGATGCATTTCTCGGAGGGATACGTACGAAGATATTCATGCTAGGGGCTTTGATCTCTTGAAAGAGATAAAGCCGGACAAGGCGGATGAGATCGACGCCAAGTTTTTCTTTTCTTTCGATGTCGATGCTGGTATATTAGGGCTTCCGAGGGAGCTGGTCCTTGGGCAGATTAGGTTTTTCTTTGTAAAGACTCACGTGAGAGCATTGTAATGCATATTTGTAATACACACACACAGACACACACAAACACACACACACACACACACACACAGATATATATATATATATATATATGTATATATATATATATATGTATATATATATATATATATATATTAAAGATTCTTTGTTTTTCTGATTTGCTTGTCAATAATTAGCTAGATGAATTGGACTTCGAGATGAAACCCTTGGGGTTATAATCTGGCCCTGAGGCTCTTTAGGCTGGCCCGTGGGCTCTTACACGTTGGGTCGGTACGCCCTTTAATGTGGCTGGCGACTAGAGCTCTTATGCATTTGGCCCTTAGGTGCTTTAAGTTAACCGTTTCGGGCTCAGTCTCCTACTCGGGTCTTGACTCAAGCTCATCGACCCTCAGGTTTTTGGAATCGGCCCTAAGTCTTTATAGGATGGCCCGTAGGCTCTTATGCGTTAGGTCGGTATGCCCTTTAATGTGGCTGGCGACCCGGGCTTTTACACATTTGGCCCTTAGGCGATTAGTTAACTGTTTTGGGCTCAGTCTCCAAATCGGGTCTCGACTCGAGCTCATCGACCCTCGGGTTATTTGAATCGGACCTAAGGATTTTTAAGCTGGTGACTTTGGCTCTTATGCGTTGGGTCGGTACAACCTTTAATTCAGCCGGCGACTCAGGCTCTTTCGCATTGGGTCGATACGACATTTAACCGGTTCTTTTCGAACTTTTTTCGAAGTAATTGGAGGCCTGTGATTTTATGGCAACCGTCGGATGTCTCCGAGTTGCGTTAATTTGGCCGGAACCATATGACGGTGGTCATTGTATTTGGTCGTAGCCCTTTATCCCGGAGTGAGATAGTCTCAGCGTCTATATTGAGGGTATGCCTTTTTAGGGGTCTTACAAGTTCGAATATATAGCCTTGACTTTGATATCGGGATTATGCCTTTTTAAGGTCTTACATATTTGTACATGTCGTGCTGGAGGTCTTAGAGTTTTGATGTTTCCTCGTGGAGGGCTTACATTAGTGCCTTATAGAGGGCTTATGAGCTTGAAGTTGCAGCCTCTGAGGTCTTATGGCTTCGAGTTTCTGGTAACTCGAATGGGTGACTGTCGAGAACAGTCCCCGAGTCGGGGTCTATCTGAACGCGAACAACACCACGCAATCGCACTGCACAACAACCTCACACTCACGTGATTGCGACCTCCACCACGCGATCGCAGATAACAAAAATCTTGCCATCCCCAGCTAGGTCTACGCGATCGCAAACACCCTCCCGCGATCGCGTAGAAGGAAACTAGAAACTCACACCAGCAAAAAATCTGCCCAGTTTTCAAGCCAAGAGTTGGTCTGTTAACCACCCGAAACTCACCCGACGCCCTCTGGACCTCAACTAAACATAAAAACATATCCCATAATATCATTCAAACTTAGTCGAGCCTTCAAAACACCAAAAACAATGCAAAAACACCAAAATCATATCAAATTCAAGCCTATGAACTTTGGAACTTCCAAATTTCGCCAACTACGCTGAAACCAACCAAAACACCTCTGATTGACCTGAAATTTTGCACACATACTCAAAATGACATTACGGACCTGTTCCAACTTCCGGAATTCCATTCCGACCCCGACATCCTATTTTCCACTGCCAACTGGAAATGGCCAAAAACTAACTTTCACCAATTCAAGCCTAATTCTACACCGGACATCCAAACTCCATTCCGAACACACTCCTATGTCCCAATTCACCTAACTATCCTAGCCATAAAATCCGCATTCTGAGGTTGTTCACCAATAAGTCAACTCTCAGTTGACTTTCTCAACTATTAGGCTACCTTGAGAGACTAAATGCATCAATTCTCACCATGACAACTCCAGACCCAAACCAACTGGCCCAACACAACAAAAACAGGCTAGTAATATATGAAAAATGCAGAAATAGGGGAAACGGAGCTAAACTATCTGAACGACCGGCTGGGTCGTTACATCCTCCCCCACTACGTTCGTCCTCGAACGTGCCAAGATTTGTTTTCCAACACCATAAATCTGTTACGTATATTACCATGCAAATACCTGGGGGTGATCCCACGTCACCCTATCCCGTATAGGTCCAATCACCATATCATACTAACAGTCTGGCACACACCATAAAAATAAAAAACACATGTACCCAATACCAAAGGTCATACCCCTACATAACTCCGCTACACTGTGTGATCTCATCCAACGCTGGTCCACCTGAAATACTTCAAGACACCTTGCCTAAAATCAATAACCATTCGGAATTTGACATCAAGTACTCAAAGTGCATTGCCAAACCACGGGGGAAACTGGACGATACCATGTCACCCGAAACATAAGGTATATAACCAACACGTATCAATCCCGCAACACCAAATTACTTACCTTACTCAAATATAGCTATAACGCCGAATTCAAACCGCACGATATGTGCATGTAATCAATAATCACCACTTCTCGCAATAATAGAATATCAACTCATAGATCCCTCCAGAACTTGAATAAAATCAATCACAATCGAATGGTACCTTCCTCAATAACAGAAATTCAGAGCCAACAATTCCGACCCAGTGTAGAACACACATCCATATTAGCCTACCAGTGACCCTAAATTAACTCTGATTACCCATAACAGATAGATAACTTACTGAAAAGTTCACAATGACGGAATCATGGTACATACTAACATCCGAGTAGCTCAGCTCGCATCTTCACAGTTCACTACCACAAAATATCATGTTTATGAGAACTCTCAGTCTCGAAGTCCATGAAACGTACGGATTACCATATCTAATCACAACTCCACCTCTCGAATACATAACACATCCCAAATACTTACTCATTCCACGAGGGATACCCCTATAATTCTTCCGTTTACCAAGCAACATTGAATATAATAGTCGATCCAACAATAGGGCACCGCGATACCAATGAAGTACCCTTAACTCAAACACATTGCTCTTTCTGAAATATATACCATCATCAAGTCGCACCAATTAGTGATATCATCTACCTAGTCATCTGAAATTGCCCATGCTGCATAATAATTTATGACCTTCCTTCCAGAAACGAACTGTGACCTCACATATGCAAATCTCAACTCTACCCAACATACCACACACGCCATGCCAACCTAGGAAAAATACGGGAACTCAGTGGTCCCTTCTGACCCACAAGAAACTACGTACCCAACTAGTCAAGAACTCCCATTGGATCCCATTTAGAAACAAATTTACTACACGTCATAAGAAAATATGCACCCTTAACCGCGCTAGAAACCATCCGGAACTATCCGAAATCCCATTTTTGCAACATCAAACCATCACGACTGAATTCTTCTAACTCAACCAAACTACGCAGGCCACCAAAAATCCAAGAGCATTGCGAAGAAACACCTTAAAAACTCGTCACCTCATGAACACCCAAGAATTAATCTTATCCCTTACATGTTGATCCGACCTACTACCAAGTTTCCCTATTTACCCAAGTTCCTTCTGACTTACCTTCAAATTGATACTTCTCCCTGTTGTAATACCACAATTTTTCAACCCAGACTCACCACACACGACCCAAGCATAAAACCATACCGTCTAAGGCTCATAAATCGCCGAATACTTTCTCAAACATCCCCAAAAGTACCACATTCAAATTACTTACCCTGAAGAGACTTCCTCCGAATCTAAAGACATTACCTTCACTTTCCTGATACTGATATGTAGAACCCGTGATGATGTAGATATGCCACAAGTCTTGACACCCTCTAACGTAAAGCTCAATCACACCGACCAATTAGATAGAATCGACCTGACCTGTTCGCACACTAACATACTAGGAAAGTAATCCACTCACTTGAAGCCACAAGCAAATTCATACACCATACATACTACACCTTTTAGATCTTCCACTAAATCATTCAATAGAATCTAATTACCCAACAAAGTAGATTGCAACCTATATCGAATAAATTTCCATTACTCGTGACATTCCCAGCCCCACACCTGCAGGTCATAACTGATTTACATATATACCTAGAACTGAAACCAATACCACACATAGTCGTGCAATCAACTTATCATTAACATACTCCCCCACTTGGTAAATAAAAAACCTAAAGCTGATGGCAGAACTAACACTGGAGCGGTGGTCATAGAAATCTCGAGCTTCTGGAAGCTCTGCCCACACATGTATGACCACATGGATACCCTCACCGAACACCACGTGTCCCGAGAATGCTACTGAACCGAGCCAAAATTCAAACTCGGAGAATTGGCATAGAGCCTTTCCTCCCTGAATCCTTATAATGCCATCCTCAGATACTGAGTATGCTACTCCTGGCTACGCGAATATGCCAGGACGTCAGCAATGAATACAATAACAAGGAGTGCTAATACGACTGGAATACACTGTTAATCAAACACATGAACGTTACTAGGGAAAATGATCAGCTCAAAAGACATCACCTGGAACTCATAACCCAACAGAAAAATATGCTTCACTCCACAACTACACAACATGAGACGTCTTCCAACATACTCACAACTCAAGGCCATATACCAAATCAAGAAAGAAATCAAACACTTGATAAATCTTACCGCATTTCCAGCCAACCCTTTTGACACAATTCACAATCTGAACACATCTAACCATCAAATCACACCCACCACATAGGTATCTAGTCACCAATTTTCATCAATAAGAACACAAACGGTCATACAAGTCCACAATTACATGTGCCCACACAACGAAAATCTCAGCAATCAAGCCACAAAATGAATCTGGTCTGATGTCCTCCAGACTGGACCTTTAGCAATATGCCATAATCACATCTCATCCATGGAAGTCACAACCGTCGATGCACAACCGATACCAAGAGCTCTCATGCGCGTTCGAATACATGGCAGGAATTCAAGAGTTACGCTATTCGCTGAATACAATGGATTCGCACGACAAAAATTCAAGAATGTGAGGTTTTTCCTAAGGGTTCCGCAGCCTCTCGAAGATGAGTACAGACGTCTCTGTACCAATCCGCAAGACTCTACTAAACCTGCTCATGACCGGTGAGTCCTATGTAACCTGGTGCTCTAATACCAAACTGTCACGACCCCAAATCTAGGCCAGTCGTGATGGCGCCTATTGTGGAACTAGGCCACCCAAAACTACACTCGAATCATAATAAGCTTCCATTTACATCTTTACAATATTGATTACCCATAAAGGTTTCCTTTAAACATTTATAAGACAATTAAAGCTATATTGAATACGAAATAAAAACCCCCTAGAACCCAGAGTCACTGGTCATGAGCATCTACATAAAATATACAACTCAAAAGAAAATAAATTCTTTAATAGTAAGTAGAAGAGGAAGCAGGACTGCGGACGCATGCAGCTACCTCGCAAACCTCCGAGAATCGCTGGAACAGATAGAAAACTCACCCTGCCCTAACACCTAGATCTACACACAAGGTGCAGGGAGTAATGTGAGTACACCAACCCAGTAGTAATGAAAATAAATCAGGTCTGAGCAGCAAGAAACACATAAAAATCAATGTCATCAATTCACAAGATGCACGGCCTTTGTTTCCAACAGTATAACATAGATATATGAAATCATCATGCCTTAAAACCAACTTCAGAAAAATCCTTTGAAAAATGTATATTTTCAACAACTTCAAACCGAAAGATTTAGTATGAAAATGAAATGAATCATATAGAGGCCCCTCGGGCAAAACATGTATCATAATCAGCCCCTCGGGCATGCCTCACAGTCACTAATAATCAGTCACTCAGCACCTCATGCTCACTAGGGGTGTGTGCGGATTCTTGAGGGGCTCCTTCAGCCCAGCACTAATATCAAGCCACCTCATGGCGTATCATATCCTCACAATCAGTTCCTCGGCCTCACTCAGCAGAACCACTCAAAAAGCACCTCGGGCAAATCAGTAAAATAGGATACTCGACCAAAAGTAGTGTAAATCAGGCTGAGTTTCGACAACAGTAAGCACAATGCGGCTGGGTGAAATCATCAATACATAGTGACGAAAACAACAGTAAAAATCCCCCAAGGGGTCTAAACAGATTGCCACAAGGCCCTAAACACGGCTTATAGCCCAAATATTCCAACAATCATTAGAACATAATTTAACATATGCTTTTGCGTAAAATATGCAACTCAATAGTTGTCGAGGAGAGGACCTAGTCCAATCAAAAAATATGTGTGCGCCACATACTCGTCATCCGACATGTGCGCCATTCTAAAATCAGTGAGAAATATGTAGTCCGGGGTTTCATACCCTCAGGACGAGATTTATAACCATTACTTACCTCTATCGGGCCACAACACTAGTCCGCTATGCTCTTGCCCCTCAAATTGGCTCTCGATTGCTCTGAATCTAGCCAAAACCAGTTTAACATCATCAATATATACTAAAGGAACACAACCCAATCGAAGACTATCAAATTATACAAGAATCTCGAAATTCGGCCAAGCCCGAACCCTAGGCCCATGTATCAGAATTCGATAAAATTTGCATCACTAGAATCCTCATTCCCTTACGAGTCTATCCATACCAAATTTACCAAAATTCGACCTCAATTTCCCACTCAAAACACCAAAAGAATTTCCCAAACTTTTCCCAACTTTTCTACTTTAATTCCTCAAATTTGCATGGTGAAAATCAAGACAAGTTCATGAAATTGAACCAAAAATGATTGAAGAACACTTACCACAAGAACCCCACTGAAAGGCTCATCCAAAATGTCCTTCCCGCGAGCTCTCTAATGGGAAAACAAGTTACGGCCAAGAACCCTCGAAATAGAACTTAAAACTGTCTGCCCAGGCCTCTTTCTTCACTGCGATCGCGGATGCTCCCACACGATCGCGAAGAACAAATATGCTGCCCCATCAAATTACACTACGCGATCGCACGCATCCACACGCGATCGCGATTCAGCAGAACATAAACATATGCGATCGCAAACCACTCTACGCAATCGCGAAGAACAACGGCTCAGCCCACTCACGCACCCTTTAACTCTATGTGAACGCGAACAACACCACGCGATTGCACTGCACAACAACCTCACACTCATGCGATCGCGACCTCCACCATGCGATCACATATAAAAATAATCCTACCATCCCCAGCTAGTTCTACGCAGTTGCAAACACCCTCCCGCGTTCGCGTAGAAGGAAACCAGAAACTCACACCAGCAAAAAATCTGCCCAATTTTCTAGCCAAGAGTTGGTCCGTTAACAACCCGAAACACACTCGAGGCCCTTGGGACCTCAACCAAACATACCAACATATCCCATAACATCATTCAAACTTAATCTAGTCTTCGAAACACAAAAAACAACGCAAAAACACCAAAATCACATAAAATTGAAACCTATGAACTTTGGAACTTCAAAATTTCGCCAACTACGCCGAAACCAACCAAAACACCCCTGGTTGACCTGAAATTTTTTACACATACTCAAAATGACATTACGGACCTATTCCAACTTCCAAAATTCCATTCCAACCCCGATAGCCCATTTTCCACTGCCAACCGGAAATCGTCAAAAACTAACTTTCGCCAATTCAAGCCTAATTCTACACCGGATATCAAAACTCCATTCCGAACACACTCCTAAGTCCCAATTCACCTAACGAAACCATCTGAGCTATAAAATACGCATGCTGAGGTCGTTCACCAATAAGTCAACTCTCAGTTGACTTTCTCAACTATTAGGCTACCTTGAGAGACTAAATGCCCCAATTTTCACCATGACCACTCCAGACCCAAACTAAATGACCTGACACAATAAAAACAGGCTAACAATATACGAAAAATGCAGAAATGGGGGGAAACGGGGCTAAACTCTCGGAACGACCGGCCGGATCGTTACAGTATGCTCATTTCCCTTTTTCTTCTTCTTTTTATTTACCTCTGTTTAGAATAAAAATCTGAATTTGTTTTATTTCTCCTTTTCTAAGTGTAGTTTCAACGTTAAAACCATGCTTTAGTTGTGCACCACATCTGTTTATTCTAATTGTTACTAATGGAAGAACGTGATTAGCAAAGTATTCTCATGGACTATTGTCTCATGTATTAAAAATTGTTTATTTAAAATTCCTTTCCTTCATTGTTAAAAGAAAAGTAAGAGTAGTTGCTATCTTATAGTAGTATATAGTAGAGATCATATTTCTTTTATATATTATGGCCGTTAATATATTGAGTGAGTGTTAATATGAATATGCCTCTTGCTACTCTATATATAAACACCTATTAGTATTGGTATTGAGTCTCTAGAAATCATGTTTAGGCCTCTTTTGAATTATTTTGAAATTAGAAGATATCGACTCAAATAATATAATATATTGGTAGTATGTCATTTTGATTCGTTTAAATGTACAGAGTATGCTTATAGGTTTAAAATAAATTACCAATATGTATCCTTGATCTATTGAACTATAACAATAGTCTACAAGGTTCATGGTAATTACATATTATTTGATTGTAAACAAATTATTAATGTGATATTTTCCTCTCGGTCCTAGAAATTATGCCTTGTGTTCAACAAATATTCTTTATATTTTGGAATCTGATAGCTTAAAGCGCACTCATTATTCAATGTTAGTAAAGATGTTTGACAACAGTATTTTTAGACTAAAACAAGGGATCTTAATGTTTGTGTGAATATTGTAAAGTAAACTCTTGATGCCCCTGTTAATAAATATAACATGTGTGTCGATATGCCCTTTCTAGAAAATCAAAATTGTTGTTTGAACCTTCATCTGTTAGGAAGAAGACCTTAAGAAGAACTGTCACCTTGACTCTAGTTTAGAAATTGAATTATGTTTGATACATGAATCACAGATACTCCTTGCCTAAGCACTTGTAGTTTCAAAATTTACAAGTTGGATTTCTACAATGAGAAGTGGGAAGAAGTGAAATATTTGGGTGATTGGTGTATTTTGTAGGAAGCAATCATTTCTTCTCAATTTCTCGTTGTGCTTGCCCATAATATGAGAGTAATTTCATATACTTCACAGAGGACTACCCTGGAGTTTATTACAATTCAGTACATGGCTATCGTCTATATAAAACAATTATTTGAACATTGTGAGCATATGTATATTATATGGGTTATATGGTAAAGTTATATCTAAAAGTCGCGCCCATTAGTTATACTTTTGATAACGAACATGTAGATGGATGCTTTGCGAAAATTGATTTTACCTTTAGTATATATATGATAACTAACTTATATACTAAAGTTGACCATCATCAGTAATATATGCAATAGCTTAAATATGGATTTACTTGCTACTGAGATCCTGTTATGGATCAAAAGAAGTATAATAGTTTTATTGTCTTTATATGCTATTACTGTTAAGGATGACTCCTAGTTCATCATTTTTCCTTTTCTTTGCATGTACACTTTGGAGCAAATAAAGTCTTAATTCGAGACTCTCGCAATGGAGTCTTATAAGGACTCAACGCCACTACCACTGCATGGGGGTCATCACATTACATACCATCTTCCTTAGAGCAATGGATGGAAAAAAAAAAACAAGCGAAACGCTTGGGGCGCCTATGGTGTTCTTCTTCTTTTAATTCTTTTGCCATTCATCTTATCTAACTTTTGCGATTGTTAATTTGCTTGTGTATTTGGGTTTTATCTCAAGTTTGAATTTAATTATTTTGGTTCTTTGTTGCACTTATATCACGTATGATATGTTAATTAGAATAACGAATCTAAGATCGGAAATCTGATAACTTTTTTTTACATAGCTGCCATTAGAGTATTCATTTTCTAGTAAGCTTAATATTTTACTTCAAACACTTTTTTTTATATGAGAAGTCAAGTTGGTTTCAAGAGAGTCAGCTAAGTATTTATGGAAGTAGATGTGTGAACAAATGATTTTTCATTTTTTTACAAAATCTTTGAGTCTATCTTTGGAAGTTGATTTCAATCATCTAATGAAGATGTGATTTCGCCAAGAGAAAATGACACGAAGTCTATGCTTACTTTTTAGTAAAAGGAATACTTATCTGAAAAACTTACTTTTCAAATGATACTAGTTACTTGGCTAATTTAGTCACTGCTTTCTCATCCCATTTTTTGATCATTTAATAATTTCAGATACTAATATTTAACTATGAGTTATTGTTACTTATATTTTGTGACAAAACTTTTTATTAACCTAAGTTTGGCCGATTAACCATTATTAACGGATCATATAGGGCGCCTTAATAACCTTCCCTACAACATTAATTAGAACCCGTACCCGTAATCTTAGGGTTAGATAGACCACATGAACAGAGTTAACTTTGGCATTATTTAGATAAAAGATGGTGTCCTAATTCATCTTAAAATAATTAGGTGGAAACTCTCTTTATTTAATTAAACCTTTCAAATTACCAATATGTTATACTATAGTTTGACCCGTGTTAAAATGGGGTATAACAAATATTGTTTGTATTATTCACTCTCTTGCCGGGATGTGGTGATTTATGGTTCATATTGTTGGTTTTTCCTTGCCAAACTGTTGTTTTTGATATTGTTTGGGTGAGGAAGAATGTAAAGCACGAAGGGTGATGCCGTGTATTTATTTATTCATTTATTATGAGGATGAGAGTGTAGAAGCACGAAGGGTGATGCCGTGCCATGTTATGATATTAAAGCACGAAGGATAATGTCGTGCCATGTTATGATATTATAGCACGAAGGATAATGTCGTGCCATGTTATGATATTAAAACACGAAGGATAATGCCGTGCCATGTTATGATATTAAAGCATGAAGGATAATGCGTGTCGTATCTGTTTATTTATTGTGAGGATGAGAGTAAAAGCACGAAGGGTGATGCCGTGCACTTCTTTTAGTGAGTATGAGAGTAAAGCACGAAGGATGATGTCGTGCACTTGTTTTGGTGAGGATGAGAGTAAAGGACGAAGGGTGATGTCGTGCACTTGTTTTGGTGAGGATGCGAGTAAAGGCACGAAGGGTGACGCCGTGCACTTGTCCTTGAATCTTATTCCATTGTTCTAAATTTGGATATTCCTACTAATCTCTTACTTCATTTATTGGCAAGATTTGATATTCCTCCTGTACTGCACAGCAGTTTCTGAGTTACGGACTGAGTTCTGGTGAATAAATCTTCAGGAGATTTTGATCAAGGGATTTTATTGAAAAGTATTATTAAAGAAGCAATGGTTTTGAAATGACTATATTTGAATGACTTTCACATCGACGGTATATTTGAAAAGCACTAGTCTTGCCTAAAATGATATTTGGAAGTCATTTATCAGGAAAGCATCTTTGGGAAGTTTCGTATTATGAAAGAAACTATACTTTACGTAATTCTCTCTATTAATTATACTTATATATACTTTTGGAAAAAGTATGTTTTCAAAGGAAACTCTTTCATACTAAAATGGTTTTATTTGCAAAAGTTTTTCATACGAACTGATGTTTAATGGTTTTCCACTAGTTTATGGATTTTAATGGCTAAGGCCTGGTGTGAACAAACTGACGTTGAGTTGAGTTATTGATGTTTTCTATTGTATTGTGTTTCTTTTCAATTCGGCTTGTTTTGTTGCCCATCTTTCTGTGTATTCTTGTGCTGTTTCGTAATTTATTTTTGTAATTTCCTTCCGCTTTATATTGTCATTGTTGTAAATTATTTCGTGAAGTCTTAGGTAGATGTAACGTTCGGTCATTTCTATATTCATGTTATTTATTTTGTAGACCAGTGGTGTCTTCACTAGTCCTCATCACTACTCCACTAAGGTTAGTCTTGATACTTATTGGACACCGCTGTAGTGTTCTCATACTACACTTCTGCAAATTTTTGTGTGCCGATCCAGGTATATATTGTACTAGCTGTGTGGATGATTGCCAAGGAGACTGAAGGTAACCTGGTGCAGCGTTCGCAGACGTCGGAGTCACCTTCTTTGTATTTATTATTCATACACTGTTGTATTTATTTCCAAATAGTTGTACTTAGAAGTTGTAGAAGATTCATAGAGCATATGACTTGTATTACCGGTTTTGGGAAAGTTTGTGCATTCTGTTGAGAGTCTATGTCGAGACTGCTAGTTTTTCTTTAACTATTGTTGATATTAAATAACTGTTAGTCTTACCTCTAAGACAAGGTGCCATCACGATACCCAACGGAGGGAATTTTGGGTCGTGACAGGGCGTGGAATGATCATATAGCCTTCCAATACCCTAAGA
This sequence comes from Nicotiana paniculata, assembly GCA_005239505.1. Lineage (NCBI taxonomy): Eukaryota > Viridiplantae > Streptophyta > Magnoliopsida > Solanales > Solanaceae > Nicotiana > Nicotiana paniculata. The sequence continues at coordinate 26,796 of ML326140.1, read as the reverse complement.
GCATGACCTACATCCCTGATAGTATTGCACAACCGGAAAATGCTATAGAATGGGCGCAGTTTTTTTGATAATTTGACCGAGGTCCAGGTTCAATGGATGTTCGAATGGTTCCCTACCAGTGAATTCATCATCAGATCGAGGGACGCTCCGGACCTGGTTTTGATTGGTTTAAGGGGCATATATCCCTATGTTCCCATCAGGGTCATGAGACAGGTGGGTAGAAAGCAAGTTATACCGCGAGTCTCCAAAATGAGTCATTATAGGGCAGATTTTCAAGACGACAATATCCCGTACAAATGTGAAGCTCAGCATCTGTGGCACCTTAAGGTTGTTGTAGAAAAGGACACCATCAATCCCGATAGATACCACGCAGGTCATGTACACTTTTAACTATCATGGTTGGAAGACAGCATAGCAGGGATAGTTGAGCCAGGCATCAGCAAAAACAAGGTCATAGACGAAGCGGCTGAGGCTCAGGTGAAATACAATAATCTGTGCAAAAGGGTTCGTGAGTCCGAGGCCGAGCATCTGGAGAAACACAAGACTAATATTGAACTGATCAATGAGTGGAAGGAAAGGGCCATCAAATCTAGTGATAGGTTGGAATATTTGGAGCAGGGTCTGATGGAGCTAGAAGCAAAGACAAGAAAAAGAGTCGCCGACTGCCAGAATGCTGAGGGAAACGAAGGAGGGCATCTAGCAAGGGTAGACCTGCTGTTGAGCATGCACGACCTGGGGAACCTGATTGACAGAACCAAGAAGACTAAGCCTGGGGAAGGTCCTTTTGGGGGACTAAGTAGTCTAGGTTTCCTTTTCATTTCTTTACCAATGTAATAAGGCCAAGTGGCTTTAGTGACTTTATTTCCTGCTCGTATATTAGTGTCGTTTTGGACTCATCTATTTTACATTAATGAAATGAGGCATTTTTGCATCTAAGTTCTTCAAAATCAACTTGTCGCTAGGCCTACCTCTGGCACAACGAGGCTCCCAAATTAGGACACGTTTTTATTCCTACACTATGTGTCTAAATACTGCAATATTTTCTCATGATCCTCATTGACTTGGCTACCTTTTATTTTTCTTGTTTCTTTTGATTATTCCCCTCCCCAAAGGTTGGTTCGTGCATTCTGGAATCATCATCATATCACACAAGATCAAGGGGCCCTCCACCACCTCCTCTTCCTCCTAGTCCACCTTAAGGCAAAGGCAAAGGAAAAATGGAAGATTTTGGCAACATCAGACAAGAAAACAGAACGCCAGTGGAACGAACAGAAGCTCTTGACAATCAAGGTACTCAGGTTCAAAATGATGCTATGTCACAACTCGAGCAAAGGTTGTCGAAACTCCAAGGGGAGTTTGAGCATGTCCGGAACTTGTCAAATTTATCCTTCTCACTCAGTGTCCCATATGTCACTCAAAATACCATACCTCCTAAGAACACCCCAAACAAACATAAACCTCTCAAAACCCCACCGAAAAAATAAATTATCCCACCATAGCACCAGCACCAGCACAACACTTTCCACACTCCAAGGAATACCCCGCTAATTATCCCTGAACCACAAGACTCTACAAGTGACCACCTCTATGCTCAAGCACCAGGTCATCAGAACAACCCCATATACATGGTGACTCTACCTCACTCCACCCACCACATTGCTTACACTCCTGAATCTAGTGAGAAGGATATGCTCCTTATTTGCCGAGGAACTCAAGAAGTTGACTAGTCGAGTTCAGGGCGTTGAAGGAAGCAAGGGAGTCGAAGGGTTGAACTACGAAGATCTCTGCATACAAACTGATGTTGAACTACCAGAGGGTTACAAACCTCCTAAGTTCGAAATGTTCGATTGTATAGGTGATCCCAGGGTCCATCCGAGGACCTATTGTGATAAATTGGTTGGAGTAGGAAGAGGCGAGAAGATTCTCATGAAATTGTTCATGAGGAGCCTCAGAGGAGATGCTTTATCTTGGTACATCAGCCAAAACCCTAAGAAGTTGTCCGACTGGGTAAGTATGGCATCAGACTTCATGGACCGATTCAGGTTCAATACAAAGAATGCACAAGACGTGTTCTACATCCAGAACCTTAAAAAGAATCCCACCAAAACTTTTAGCGAGGATGTCGCTCGCTGGAGATCTGAATCGGCCTGCCCTAGAGGAAGAACAAATGAACAATTTCTTCGTCGGAGCGTAAGACCCGCAATATTATGAGAGGCTAATGGTGATTGAAAACCACAAATTCTCTGACATCATCAAGTTGGGTGAGAGAATTGAAGAAGGTATCAAGAGTGGAATGGTCACTAACTTTGAGGCACTACCGGCCACCAACAAAGCCTTGCAGTCTTGTGCTATATCCAAGAAGAAAGATGCAAGAACGGTAATGGTTGCACATGGACCCAAATCCCCATTGGTATACAGAACTTCCCCACTCACTTATCAAGTACCCTCACCCACCTATCAGTCAACACCTCCATCAACATATAAGCCATATCCATCGTCTACATATCATCCTACTTCCCCCCAGTTATTCCCAACCAGCTCCTGTTTATCATACCTACAACTCTCAGCCATCTCACTTCCAATCACCCCCTGCTCGCCAAAATTTCCCGAGACCTCGAACCAAATTTGATTGCAGACCTCCTAAATAATACACCGCCGTTGCTGAATCTATCCACCAGTTGTATGAAAGATTAAAAACTGCTGGTTATGTCACTCATATCCCTGCTATGACCCCTGAAAATCCATCCTAATAGGTCAATCCAAACAAGACATGTGCATACCATTCTGGCATGAAGGGGCATACAATTGATGAATGTCGCTCATTGAACGATAAGATCCAGTCTATGATTGATAACAAGGTCATCCAGGAAAAAGAAGTTGCTCCCAATGTTTGCAAAAATCCTCTTCCAGACCATAGGGGTGTCAACATGATAGAGATACAAGAATATTAGGACCTAGAGGGGTCAATCGGGTTAATCATAGAAGGTGATGACCCAAAGAAGCCAGCAGTCACTCTTAATCCTATCATAGTCCAGATTCATCCATCCGAAGACGTGAAGGTAACTGCATCAATCCCATTCAAGCTTGAAATGACGCCCCTTGAAAACACGCATTTTCCGTTCGAGCTTGAAGTCATGCCGCCTACTAAGGCACCCGTTCCATTTGAAGTAAAAATAGCTGCACCGATCATAGTGACGATGTCAACCGTACCGACTTTCAACAATAAGACCGTACCTTGGGATTACACGCCTAAAGTAAGAAGGAAAAGTAAAGTCAAGATAGAAGAAGCCTGTGCTGCACAAGGGATGACAAGGACCGACAAGGTCTATACACTGAACACTTGGAAGAGTCTAGCAAGAATGCTTCTAACAGGCCACCCGTTATTGAGACACGCCTAGATGATCTTTGGAGGAAGGTGCAGGCCAGGGAATACTCAGTCATCGATCAGCTGAACAAAACTCTAGCCCAGATACCCATTCTGTCATTGCTGCAGAATTGAGACACACACATGAATGCTTTGATGAAAGTGCTGAATGAAGCATATGTGCCAAGTAACAAAACTAGTGGAGAAATGGCCAATATGGTAGGTCAAGTACTGGAGAGTCACAAGATCACATTCCACGAGGACGAGCTGCTACCTGAAGGGCTAAGTCATAACAAATCACTACACATCACTGTGCAATGTGTGGACTACTTCATCACCAGGATTCTGATCGACGGGGGATCCAACCTCCACATTTGTCCATTGAAAAAACTCAAGAAATTGGGCAAGGGAATGCACGAGATCAAAGAAAGATCTATGAATGTAAAGGCTTTCAACGGTTCTCAGAGGTCTACCATCGGCGAAATCAGTCTTGGTCTGCAGATGGGACCTACATGGTTCGAAATTGAATTTAAGGTGATAGACATATCAGCATCCTATAATATGTTGTTGGGACGCCGATGGATACATGTTGCTGGGGCTGTGGCATCAACATTGCATCGGGCAGTGAAATTTGACTGGAACCACCAGGAAGTAATCATCCACGGAGATGGAAGTAACCCTATCTATAGTCGCCAAACCATCTCGGTGATTTAGGGTAAAAGAAGGCTGGGTGGAGAAACCTACCACCACATTGAACGGGTCAATGCAGTGGATAAAGACAAATGGTGGGACATTAAGATCCAAAGCATACTGAGCTGGAGTGGATACGATCTTGGCGGAGGAATCGGGAAAAATCTTCAGGGGATTTCCAAACCAATACAGTTGAAGCACCATGGCACGACTTTTGGGATAGGATACAAATACACTTGGCAGGAGTACGAAGACTGGTCTCCACCATGGCGCGGTCCCTACTATCCATTGGAACAGCCTATACCACATTTGGAGCAGACTTTCCGGCAAGCTAATATCATATGGGGGTCAGAAGAAGAAGAAACTCTAGCAGATTTGAAAGATCTATTCCTGGAAGATGGTGACATGGACTGTTGTGTTATTGTTGAGGAGGACGAAGAGAAAGGCCCTAACATCCAAACTGTGAGCAAGGGATCATTTCTCAAGAATTGGAAGGTCAGACCATCCGAGGCGCGACGAGTCCCGGGGTATCGAGGCTTAACAAGAATTGTTTATTTCATTTTGCTAATGATTTCCTTTTCCACATTAACATTTTTTGCATTTTCCAATAAAATCTCCAATGTTATAAAATATTCGAAAATCACTTTTATGTTTCAACGAATCTGTATTCACTTACTATCATTTTATCTCATTATTTATCTTACATCATTACTATTTCCTGTCTTGATGAACCAATGACTGTGACATGCAATGGGACAACGCAAAAAAGGACAGCGATTCAGAAGAAGAAGATACCATACCCGATGAAATTATCAGAGAAGTTGAGGATTTTGAAAATAGACCTAAGTCCAAGCTGGATGGAACTGAGATAGTCAACCTGGGTGATTAAAAAACTGTCAAGGAAACTCGCATTAGCATTCATCTATCGCCATCAGAGAAAGTGGAATACACACAATTCTTGAAAGAGTGAAGACATATTTGCATGGTCGTACGATGACATGACTGGTCTAAGTACATCCAGTGTGGCTCACAAGTTACCAACCAATCCAATGTGCCCGCCAGTAAAGTAGAAGCTCAAAAAATTCAAGCCTGATATGAGTCTGAAAATCAAAGAGGAAGTTACTAAGAAAATCAATGCCAAGGTTCTCAAGGTAGTTGAATATTCGACATGGTTAGCCAACATCGTGCCAGTTCCCAAGAAAGATGGAAGTTCAGGGTTTGTGTCGACTACCAGGATCTCAACCAGGCCAGTCCGAAGGATGATTTCCCTCTCCCGAACATACACATCCTGATTGACAATTATGCCAAGCATGAGCTTCAGTCGTTTGTAGATTGCTTTGCTGGTTACCATCAGATTTGGATGGACGAGGAAGACGCTGAGAAAATGGCTTTCATTACGCCGTGGGGAGTTTAATGTTATAAGATGATGCCGTTTGGCCTAAAGAATGTTAAGGCCACCTATATGAGAGATATGACCACTATCTTCCATGATATGATACATAATGAAATTGAGGTGTATGTGGATGACGTCATCATCAAGTCCAAAAGAGCCACCGACCATACATCAGATTTGAGAAAGTTCTTCAACAGGCTGCGAAAGTACAACTTGAAATTAAACCCCGCGAAGTGTGCGTTCGGGGTTCCTGCTGGGAAATTTCTTGGGTTCATCGTTAGCCGCGAGGAATAGAACTGGATCCATCAAAGGTCAAAGCCATTTAAGAATTGCCACCACCAAAGAACAAGAAAGATGTGATGAGTTTCCTGGGATGCCTTAACTATATCAGCCGATTCATAGCCTAGTCCACGGTCATATATGAACCGATCTTCAAGATGTTAAAGAAAGATGCTGCAACTAAATAGACCGAGGATTATCAAAAAGCTTTCGATAGAATCAAGGAATACTTGTCAACGCCACCAGTCTTGGTCCCGCCAGAGCCAGATAGACCCTTGCTACTCTACCTTGCGGTATTAGATGGAGCTTTTGGCTGTGTTCTGGGGCAGCATGACGAGACAGGAAGAAAGGAACATGTTATTTATTACCTAAGTAAGAAGTTCACTCCATATGAGGCACGGTATTCTCTACTGGAACGTACCTGTTGTGATCTGACCTGGGTAGCCTAGAAGTTGAGGCATTACTTCTGTGCCTACACAATATATCTCATATCAAGGATGGATCCCTTGAAGTATATCTTTCAGAAGCCCATGCCCACTGGCAAGCTGGCCAAATGGAAAATCCTGCTGAGTGAGTTCGACATTGTATATGTGACTCAGAAAGAGGTCAAGGGGATAGCATTGGCAGATCATATTGCCGAGGATCCTGTGGGAGGAGAGTACGAACCCCTGAAAACGTATTTTCCCGATGAAGAAATGTCATTCATAGGAGAAGAATTTGCAGAACCCTATGACGGGTGGAGGATGTTCTTCGACGGAGCAACCAATTTCAAAGGAGTCAGCATTGGAGCTATCCTGGTATTGGAAACAGGTCAACATACTCAGAAATGTTATCGATGTCAGGTACATGCATATATGATAAAGGTACCCCCAAATAAGCTCAATGCAACAAGCTCTCCTTGGCCGTTCTTCGCCTTGGGAATGGACGTTATTGGACCAATCGAGCCTACAGTATCAAATGGACACAGTTTCATCCTAGTAGCTATTGATTACTTCACCAAATGGGTCGAAACGACATCATACAAAGTAGTGACTATGAAGGTCGTGACAGACTTTGTCCGCAACCGTATCATTTGTCGGTTCGGGGTTCCGGAGTCAATCATCACCGACAACGGCTACAATATCAATAGTGAGCTGATGAAAGCCATGTGCGAGACTTTCAAAATCAAGCACAAGAATTCCAAAGCCTGTAGACCACAGATAAATGGAGCTGTGGAAGCCGCCAACAAGAACATCAAGAATATATTGAGAAAGATGATAGAAAAGCACAAACAGTGGCATGAAAAGTTATCATTCGCCTTACTGGGATACCGCACCACAGTCTGCACATCCATCGGGGCAACTCCTTATTTACTGGTTTATGGTACGGAAGCTGTTATCCCTGGCGAAGTGGACCCTTGCTTAAGAATCATACAAGAAGCTGAGCTCAGCGACGCATAATGGATAAAAGGCTGCTACGAGTATTTGCCCTCATAGATGGGAAAAGGATGAATGCAATTTTTCATGGTCAACTTTATCAAAAAAGAATGTCCAGATCCTTCAACAAGAGAGTCAAGCCAAGACAGTTCACACCGGGGCAACTAGTGTTAAAAAAGATCTTTCCACATCAAGATGAAGCCAAAGGGAAATTTTCTCCCAACTGGCAAGGTCCGTATATGGTTCACCGAGAATTGACAAGAGGAGCTCTCATACTTGCAGAAATGGACGGACAAGTCTTGCCAAAGCCAATCAATTCAGATGCAGTCAAGTGATACTATGTGTAACTCTATGCTTTTCTTCAAGGATGTAAACTGAACTACGCCCGAACTGATTCCCGTTTAAGAGGGGATATGTAGGCAGCCATATGGGTTCAGTCATAATTGAATAAAAATATCATTTCTCCCCGCAATTGGAAACTGGGGAAGAATTTTAAGAAGGACCCTCAAAATTCTGAAGCAAGTTCAGCCGATCGCAATATGAAAAACGGTCAGAATCATCAACCATCTAACTGGGGCAGAATTTTGAGGAGGACCCTCAAAATTCCGTAGCATGAGTGGTTGCAATGTCTTGAACCATATCACGGTCGTCGGTTCATCTAAACTTCTCAAAATAAATTTTTACTATATCTTTATATAATCATGCACGTTTTAAAAATATAGCTCTGTTTAGAAAACCCTGCCTCGATGACACAAACATGATCATCAGACCAAGAAGCGCGAAGCAAGTAAAGCCAGCGGAGATACGAACAAACCTTCCCCACCTACAAATCTCACAATTTTTCATTGGATGCAGGAGTAAAAAACAAATAGGTTTCGAAGTCACAAACTTTAACACAGTCGTAAATGAAAAGTTTACTATCAGCACAAAAGGGCGAACATGCTCCATAGTCACAGTTCTCGCAATAATCGCAATACCACAAACTATTACCAGCTAAAAAATTCTACTAGCATTTGTTGTTTGTTCCTATTTGCATAAGGCTAATCATCTGCCTTCCGTCTGCATAAGGCTAAGCTCTGCCTTCGTTTGCATGAGACTAAGCTCTGTCTCAATTTTTTCACGAGGTTAAGCTCTACCTCCCATTTGCATAAGGGTAATCATCTACCTCCCATTTTCATAAGGGTAATCATCTGCCTCCTATTTGCATAAGGCTAATCATCTGCCTTCCATCTGCATAAGGCTAAGCTCTGCCTTCATTTGCATGAGAATAAGCTCTGACTCCATATTTGCACGATGTTAAGCTCTAACTCCCACTTACATAAGGCTAATTGATGCCTTCCTATCTGCGTGAGACTAAGCTCTGCCTCCAATTTACCTTTTGATCGAGACTAAGCGCTGTCTCTCAAGCACATTTTACTTCACTTCTCTTTTGGGCTAAGCTCCGCCCTTCAACTCACAAGACTAAGCTCTGTGTTGTCAAGCATCATATTATATCATGGGCTGAAATATCGCCAACCTGTCCAAGGGCTTCATAGTTCAGAGGAGCCATCTTAAAGGATCTCTCTTAATTTTGCATATCATTATTCAAAAGATTCATCGTTCGGAGGCACCATCTTCATTGCGCGAGAATATCATTTCATAGCCTGCGAATCCTACATCAAATAATTCATGCCCCAGAACGTCATCCCTAACCGTCTGAACACGACATTCATAGTCCAACGGGAGCTTGCATCATGTTTAAATTTATGCATAGTATATGCCTCTATTTCTTGTATTTGCAGGTAACTCGGCAAGCGACGGCTACCCCGCAGGAGCGATCCCGCTCCAGTTCTCCCAGCCATATCAAACCTAACCTATCCCGTAGAACCGTTCATTCATCTAGCCCTAGATGTTGCGTCCGTTATTGTGATGACTTCATCGGTATACTTCGGTGATGGATCCGGAACTACATACGACCTGATTCGTGTAAAACCAGGGATATGTAGGCAGCTCAGAAGGCAGGATGCGGCCTAAATTTCGCTCGGTCAAAATTAGCCATCATGCCTTTATATCACAAACTGTTTCATCCTTTCCGGGTAAAGAGGGGCAGATGTTGATACCCAATTTTTCCTCAAAATATTTTAAATTTGCATATATAGCTTCAAAATCATGTATCAATAGCAATTGATGTTTTTCCAAAATTTCCCAATATTTATATTAATCTATCCAGCATTTTATTGCCAACAAATAATTAAAAAATTGCATTACAAATGATTTCAAAATTATTTCTTGGTTTGATTAATTACTTTTGGTCCTATTAAGACCAAATTATTTCATAATTAGCCAAATTTGCACTTTTTGGCTATAATTGCAATAACTTTGCAATTATAGCCCAATCATACGATTTTATACTATTTTTTATCCATAAATTAATCATTTTGTATTTTTAAAATACTAAGTAATCATCTTAATTATTTTCTACTCATGAAATTCATTTTTATAATTAACAGCTATTTTTAATAAATTGCTTTAATTAATTTACATGGGGTATTTAACAGATAGCCACTTCCACTTCATTTATAACCTAATTAGACCAGACCCAAGTCAGATTAAAATGGCCCAAACACCCAGGCCCAATACATTTATCCTACCAAACCCAATACCCCACTTCAATCCTGACCGTTGATCACTCAGATCAACGGTCTAGATTTATCCTTTTCTTAATTAATCCAAACTACCCCCTCCCTAACCCTCACTTCTCTCATTTCCCTCATCTTCTATCCGCCGCCACCCCCTTCCCCTTCTTTCTCAAATCCTCTCTGCATCAAACCCTAATCCCCTCTCCATTCTCTAGTTCGCCGGTAACAATGGTGGTTCCCTACCCCTAGCCTCTATAGCTCGATTCTTGCTTCCCTGAGGCCCTCAAGGGACCGTTTGGTTATTCATCCACCCCGGGGTCCATGCTCACCTCCCATGGCTTTCATGTCATTCTCAAGCCGTCTATGACCATCTGAGTAAGATCCTCCCATCTCCGGCTAGAACCTGTGGTTTCTAAGACGACTCTCTCTCTCTCTCTCTCTCTCTCTCTCTCTTTGGGTTCTCTCTTTGAAACCCTAATTTTAACACTGGATTTCTTAGATCTGCAATAGATCTGGGTATATTCTGAGTTATTTTTCTGTTTTCTTAATGATTTTCCGATTTTCCTAAAGCATATCTTCATCTTAAAACTAGGGTTTCTTAACCCCTTTTCAAAAAATGATTCTTCTTCTGACTTTAGTGTTATTTTGTGATATTCACTGTGTTTAAAAGATTTGTTTAAGTTTTTCCTTCATCTGATTTTATTATGTTGAAAACCCTAAGTTTCTTGGTTTAATGTTTGGGTTCTGAGTTTATCTTTGTTGTTCATTCATTCAAACTTGTTTGCATGTTTGATTCTCATGAATCCGCTTCGATTAATCTGAGTATTTTTGTGATTTTCACCTTGTTTAACTTACTAGGGTTTCTGATTCTTCCTATTTCTGCCTATTATGTGTTTACCTCGTTTACTCTCAGAGGTTTATATTTATCAGTACTATATTCCAGTTTGAATCCCTGATTCTATATGATATTTACTTTACCATGTCTATTAGGGTTCTAATTCATGCCTTCTGCCTTGCTTATCATGTGTTTATTCTTTGCAATTTGTGTTGATTTCCCCTAATCAGTACTATTTCGTATTTGAACCCTTGATTCCCTGTGATTGATACCTTTCACTAATCCCTTATGATGATTTCCCTGCTGATTTTCCGACCTTAGCTTATTTCTTGCCTTATTTTATGGTTGACTATGCTGTCAAATTAATTCTTATGTTATTTACTTAATTAGAATCCTCTGAACCTAGCCTCAATTACATGTTCTATACTAGTACTGTGCTGTACTTATTTCCTTATTGTGTTATATTCCAGTCATATGGTATCTTTACTTATTTATTGCATGTCTATTACCATTCAAAGTTAACTCCTTAATTGAAGGGATTACTTATATTGATCTTATGTTGATTAATTTCTATTCCCCAATCACTGCCTGACTTTGATTGTTACCTTATCCTACCTAGTTTCAAACTACTATATATGCTCTATCTCATTGACACTAAAGACACGAACACATTACTTCAAACTCTATCTCTTACACTCACAGCTTTCTGCTCTCTTTCTGTGTCACTTACTATTATTTTGAATTAGTCGGCTGCAAGCCAAGGCTAACTATTGTGCTCTCTTGCCCCTTCACCTTTGTGTTTACTGTCCTTTTACTATTATGTTCTGATATTCAATTTAAGTCCCAAAACTAATATGTTCCTTTTACTGCTTTTGTTTATCATGTTCATGATTTGTTTCTATCTATTGTTTTTGCTGTTAAACATGTAATTGACCTCTTTCCATCATTTCTTCATCTAGTATGCTAATTATGTCTTAACTCTTTGGGATTAGCATGTTCTTATAAACCTGTAATTTGATTCAATATGACTCAATTGTATTTTGATGCCTGTGTACTAGTAGCCTAGTTCTAGTATGCCTTATTGATTTGTTACACTAAGTTCCCCTGATTCTATGCTCAATAATGTTTAGTGCTTCTATGTCCTCATTGCTGCTATGAAATCCTATACTATTTCATCTCCCAATCCCATGAACCCTCTAAGCACTTCTGATTCTATGACTATGTTATAATTAGCATTACTAAATTCATGTCTCACTATTTACACTATTAGCTACCCTTTAATTACAAGAGACTTATGCTTATTATATGTGTATTATGTGTCCCCAATCCCCAATTATCCCTGTGTGAAGGGTTGCTATTTGAGTATTGCTGAACCTGTTTGTCTCTGTGTTTGATCTGTTGTTCGTTTGATTTCACAACTCTTATCAAAATTGTTTTACTACTAAACAATTCTCCTATTTTATAAAACTACTGCAACTGAGTCCCTTCTTTCAGATATTGCTTTCCTATTAAACCCTTTTCAAAACTATGTGAAGCACTCTCACTCTACTCTTAGGTCCTTAGGTGTTGCCCCTCCAGTGTATGACTGCCTTGGGATTCCTGTGAGATCCCTCTGAACTCTGATGCACTGGGCTGGCCCTTCCACACTACACTTACTCAATTATGGTTATGAAATCTGGGTGTGAGCAATGCTCGGAATCCCTTGAGGTCCTTAAGGAACTCTGACACACCTGGATATGAGAAAGGCTGTGAAACATTTGGGCATTTGAGGTTCTGGAAATCTGGGTCTGTTTTCAGGCTCCCTATAGTTTAACTTCTTCTTTTCCTTTATCTATTTATGTAATTTATTCAGTTGGTCTGTAATAATTATTGTAAATGAATACTGGGGGATAGCTAGTAAAATTAGGGGATAGCTATATGATCTTATCAATGCCACTGGGTAGAAATCATGCCTTAGGCTTTACATTTCCTATATCTGCATTAGAATCCATGCTTAGGACTAACATGTTCATTCAAACCATGAAAAACATAGATATCATGTCTTTAAGGCTTTCATGTTTACTTTTTTAACGTACAATATGTCCCTAATTTATGCTTATGCCTACCACTTAGAAATCCTGCTCCTAGGATGATAAAATTAATACTCCGGTGCATTCAATACATGTCCCAATCATCATGTAACTCTTTGTGCATTATAGAAATCGGGATTTAGGAATCCTGTGCACCCTGAGATTTATATATGCATATTAGATACCATGTTCTAGGATTTCGTCTACATTTACTTAACTACGCCTAGTTTAAACTGCTGAATCATGCAAATGTATAAGATAGCCTCGCATATGATTTTCATGTATGCTCTTAATAGAAATTGGTATCTATCTCTGCATTATCAGATTTACATCATTTAGAACATCATGTTTTAGGTAAAATAACCTCTGAACTGTCTAATAGTTCTGGTAGTTACTACGCACAACCCCACGCCGAAGAAAGCCTTAGGTAATCAATCTCTTAAAAAAATGAATACTGTTTTGATTGCGTTTACTTTCTAAAGGCTAACAGGTTTTAAAATCAGTAGGCAAACTGATTAGGTCATTCCTATTGAGTTTATAAACAAGCTGCATACTCCTGTGCATTGATATTCACTTGGATATCCTGTCTTAGGATTCTGTCTAATAAAACTGCCTCTTGTTTGTGTTTGAGATGTGCTGCTTATGTGCATTATTGTAATGACCCGACCGGTCTTTCTGAGAGTTTAGTCCCGTTTCCCCCGTTTATGCTTCATTTTTATGTGATTCAGCTTCATTATTTTATGTTAGATTGGTTGGCTCGGGTTCAGAGCAATAATTTTGGAGAGAAATGAGACACTTAGTCTCTTAACTTGGCTTAATAGTTGACAAAGTCAACTGGTAGTTGAATTATTGGTAAACGACCTCGGAATATGGCTTTTATGGATCAGATAACTTCGTTAGAGGATTTGGGACTTAAGAGTGTATTCGGAATGAAGTTTTGATGTACGGAGTAGAATTAGGCTTGAATTGGCGAAAGTTAGTTTTTGGCGAATTTTGGTCGGCAATGGAAAATAGGCTATCAGGGTCGGAATGGAATTTCAGAAGTTGGAGAAGGTTTGTAATGTCATTTTGGATATGTTTGCAAAATTTTAGGTCAATCAGATGCGTTTTGGTTGGTTTCGGCATCATTGGCGAAATTTAGAAGTTTTAGAGTTCATAGGCTTAAATTTGATGTAATTTTTGTTTTTTTGCATTGGTTTTGGTGTTTCAAAGACTCGACCAAGTTTGAATGATGTCATGGGGTGTGTTGATAGGTTTGGTTGAGGTTCCGGGGGCCTCAGGTGGGTTTCGGGTCGTTAACGGAGTGTGTTTGGCCTTAAAAGGACTGTTGTTGCTGCTGTGTTTTCTTGATCTGGTTTCCGTGTATGTGATCGCAATGATGAAGCTGCGATCACATTGGTTGGTTGGTGAGGCAGCAGAAATTGTGTTATTCGATCACAATTTATGTTCCGTGATCGCGTAGTGGGGGGAGGCAGAACAGTGCGGTCGCGTGAGACTTGTTGTGATCGCATTGTGTGGGCGCGTGTGGCAATGAGGTGATGGAGTTGCTTTATGCGATTGCACAGAGCTGGTCGCGATCGCATTTCTTTGAGGAGTTGTCTTCTGCGATCGCATAGGTGTTTCTGTGATTCCATAGGGTTAGTTTTTTTGGGCAACATTTTGTTCTTCGCAATCGCGTGCCTTTTTCCGCGATCGCATAGAGTAAAAGTCTGGGCAGACAATTTAAGTTCTAATTTCGGGGGTTCTTGGTCATAACTCATTTTTCCATTTGAGAGCTCGGGGGAAGGAGATTTTGGACGAGATTTTCAGTGGGATTCTTGTTGTAAGTGTACTTCAATCATTTTTGGTTTAATTTCATGAATTTGTCTTGATTTTCACCATGCAATTTGAGGAATTAAGTAGAGAATTTGGGGAAAATGGGAGGAAAGATTTGAAAATTTCTTTTGGTAATTTGAGTGGGTAATTGTGGTCCGATTTTGATGTTCTTGGCATGTACGGACTCGTGGGAGGATAAGGGTTCTTGTGACATAATTTTTATCGGATTCGGAGATGTGGGTCTGGGGCTCGAGTTTGGACGAATTTCGAGAATTGTGTCTATAATAATAGTTTTCGAGTGGGTTTTGTTCCTTTAGCGTATATTGATGATGTTAATCTGAGTTTGGTTAGAATCGGAGCAATCGGGAGCCAATTTGAGGGGCAAGAGCATCGCGGATTATTATGGTGGCCCGATAGAGGTAAGTAATGGCTATAAATCTTGTCCTAAGGATATGAAACCCCGGACTTTGTATTTCTCACTGTTTTTAGAATGGAGCACATATCGGATGACGAGTATCTGGCGTACACTGATTTTTGGATTGGACTTGGTCCTCTCCGCGACAACTATTGAGTTGCGTATTTTTTCTCTAAATCATATGTTAAATTGTGTTCTAAAACTATTGATATATTTGGGTTATAAGCCACGTTTGGGGCCTCATGCCGACTTGTTTAGACCCCTTAGGGAATTTTTACTGTTATTTCCTCACCGTTAATTTATGATTTACACTTAGTCATGTTATGTTTAATTTATTTCGAAACTCAGCCTTATTTACACTATTTTGAGATATAAAATCATGTTTTGGGTCGAGTACCCCGTTTTACTGATACGCCCGAGGGGCTTTTGAGATTTTCTAACTGAGTGAGGCCGAGGGCCTGATTGTGAGGATATGATACGCCACGAGGTGGATTGATATTAGCGCTTGGGCTGAAAGAGCCCCTCTGGAGTCTGTACACACCCCTAGTTAGCACATGTGCCTACTAAGTGTGAGTGTCGAGTGTCGAGTGTCGAGTGACGAGTGATTGGGAGGTATGAGTGACTGTGAGATATGCCCGAGGGGATGATTATGAGTGACTGCGAGGTATGCCCGAGGGGATGATTATGAGTGACTGTGAGGCATTCCCGAGGGACTACTTATGATTTTTCCACTTTCACTCTAAACTTATGAAAATTTTTTTGCCCGATGGGCCTTTTTATGACTTTTATCATTTTTACACTAAAATTTTTGAAAGTTATGTTGAAATTATTGGCAAGTATATTTCCAAATGATTTTACTGGAATCAGCTTTTAAGCGTGATGATTTAACGTATACATTGTTTGAAAGAAAGGATGTGCTTATTGTGAAATGATGATTTGATTTATGTGTTTCTTACTGATCTTACTTGATTTATTTTCATTACTACTGAGTTGGCATACTCACATTACTCCCTGCACCTTGTGTGCAGATCCAGGTGTTAGGGCAGGGTGAGTTGTGTATCTGTTCCAGAGATTTCTTAGAGGTTTGCGAGGTAGCTACACACGTCCGCAGTTCTCTCTCTCCTGCTTACTATTATAGAGTTTATTTCCTTTTAATTTGTATATTTTATGTAGATGCTCATGACCAGTGACTCCGGGATCTCGGGGGTTGTATTTAATATTCGGTATAGCTTTAACTGTTTAAAAGTGTTTAAAAGAAACCTTAATGGGTATCGGTTTAGTAAAGATGCAAATGGAAGCTTATTACGATTTGAGTGTAGTTTTGGCTGGCCTAGTGCCACGATAGGCGCCATCACAACTGGCTTAGATTTGGGGTCCTGAAAATTATCTGTAGAGGTAAATCTGAGACTCTTAACTGCTTTTCCTGCATTTATTTGTAAAGTCCTATTTGTTCTTGCCTGTCACTTAGAATTTTATCCTTTTAAGCTTAGGGAGTTTTGTCTAGACTTGCCTATACCTAGAGGTCCTAAATTCCTCCAGGGCCATTAAGAAGGGACGGGTAACAGCACGCATAGAGGTCGTTACATAAACTCGCTTAATAACCACTAAGAGGTGGGAAAGGTAAACATGGATATGATATCAGGTGCGCTAATGCCACGTGTAGCCCCTCATCTAGGGAGTGATTACCGAGCATTGTACTGATGTGATACTATAGGATAAAAAACCTAGGACCCCCTATCCCTTACACATGTGTGCTTAGATTGTAAAACATCTGTAATTTTGTATATGTGCTTAGACTTTAAATATTTTAAACTTAAGCACATATGTGTTCTTGGACTGCAAGTCTTCTCAAAATATTCATCTATTTACCTATGTGCTTATTGCTTATATGCTATCTGTTCACAAAGTTTTTTTGGGTCGGGAACCACAGTTGTGGACTTCGAGGGATGCGTAACACCTTCCCCTTGAAGTAATTTCAAGCCCTTACCCTATCTCTGGTTATCTAATTTGTGTTTGTTAATAACCTTTAATAGGTTCTCTAATTCACTTTAAAAAATAATTAGGTGGCGACTTTTGAATTCTTTATCCCTTTACCAAAAGGAAACGAGTTGTCCCAATAATGTCAAACACCATGACCGATCCGAAAGGGGAGGAAAGAGGGGGGCTCAACACCTTGCAATATAGCCCTGTAGCGCCAAAATGATCTCTCTGAAGGCCGTATGTATCACCTTTTTAGGACCACCGACAACATCCAACCATATCTTATGTGCTTCTTCGTCTGAAATAGGTGGTCGCTCGCCTTGCTCATTCGGTGGAAAGCTCTGTACGTACTCCACATTAGCCTTGTATCGACTCTTTATTTAGAAGATAGAAAATTATTAACTTTATAATATTATAAACATTAATTTAAAGTTATAGTAGTTATGAATCTTACATATGCAGTCTTTGCCAGGTCCTTGACCCATCGATATGGATCTGTCGGTGCCTTCTTCTTCCGGATGTGAGTCTCCATGAAGAACTTACCATGAGTTATCTTCCTCCCATTGTTTTCCCTACAAATATAATAAAGCGTGTTAACTAAGTTAAAATATATAAATATAGTTCGATAAAAATATATGTAAATATTTTAAGGAATTACCAGTAGTCTCCTCGTAGTCTCCATGCTCCTTGAACCCACACAGTGAAAGGAGCCACCCTTCTCAGATGCTCGCGCCTTCTTTCCCTATTCACTCCTCTTCTCGAATTTCTCGGTGGTCCACTTCCTCAGCAGATCCGCCCATAAATGTGGTAGAAACCATGAAGGCTTCTTGCTCTTCTTTCGAGCTGAGTCAAAGGAATCAGATAGTCACCTACGACATTTGAACAAAAAATTTGCAAGAATTTCACTGTTTTGCCGGTCCTCCGAGGCAAACTTAGTCTGCAAATCAAGTGTGTAACATTAGATGAAATTATTGTTAATATAATGCTTAAATAGATAAGAATTGTATTAAAACATTAAATTGGCTGAAAATTTGTTGCACGAGCTTTAGTGGAAAGTCACTCCAAGTCACATAGGGTGCAGTATACAACCGACCAAGAGCTTCAGTGATTATTTTTGTAGTCCGATGATTAGGTATGAGCATGTAACATAATAATTACATTAAATAAACAAGAGTAGATATTATAATTCAACAAAAATAAAAAAGTAATAAATAAATCTTACCCATTTCCCTCAGGCCTAATGATGATCCTATGATAACGATCGTACCGCACTTCCTCTTGATCATCTTCCTCTGATGAATCAGTAGCGTGTGTAGAATGGGATGCATCTGGCTCAGCGCTACTATCTCAAAGGAGAAATCTAGAAATTCTAGGATACGAACTCCGTGGAGAGGGAGACAGGGCCGTTGATGAAGATGGTTGTGATCCACACCACTGCAGCGATCTATACCCCTATTGTGAGCCAGACCACTGCTGCGATACAGCTGGCTGAAATCTAGATGGATGCGATCCAGCCGGTGATGAAGCAAATGGACCTATGACTGCTGACTCGATGGACCCATGTAACTACATGTATGATCATGTGGAGGAAGCAGGGTATAACTCTGTGGCGGAGAATGGAAATAATACTTCTGGGAGGGCGAATGGTAGGTAGTCTGATGAGTAATGGATGTGGTGGAATAGATGTGTGCCTAGAAGATTACTGTCGGCCATCAACAATGGAGAGACACAAGTGGGGAGTGGAAGGAAGAGATGGTGTTGCACCATCATCATGATCAATAAGCCTCTTATCCTTCCTAGACCTACCTCGGCCCCTATCAGTCATCTGCATAAATTAAAGAAAATGTTAGAATTGAGAATATAAATCTATATAAGTTGAGAGCGCTTGAAAAAACTAACATGCTATTCATCTTCGAAGTATCCTTCCTCATCTGAAAATTCTTCCTCTTCACTTATTTAATTTTAATTAGGTGATTTTTCATCCTCATTTTCTATGATTGTTATTTCCTACATATCAACTTCTTATAATATGTGTTGCGGATAATCCGAGTCATTTTCTAATTGCTCATCCACCATTTTTTTAACACTTGGGGTATCATTTTGGTAAGCAACATCTAGAACATTCTCAACTTCCACAATATCAACATCCTTAGTTTTGATTACAACCAATAAATCAGCCTTATCCCTCCGCAATGGATATGGAGCAAAATACATTTTCCTAACTTTTACTGCAATTATAAAAGGATCATAACGCTCATGCTCCCTCTTTTTAATAACCTCAATTATGTTATACCGTGAGTGTACCTTTGTACCTCTTCTAGGTGTTGGGTCAAACCACTTGCATCAGAAAAGTATGATCTTCTTATTTGACCAACCTGAATATGCCAATTCTAGAATCTTTTTTATTACACCATAATAATCATTTTCCCCATCCTGGTTGCCTTCACCTCCTTACCCCACTATTATTGATTTTTTTATACTTGGAGCATTCCTCGGTGTGAAATTTGTAACCATTCACACAATACTTATACATAGTTGTAATCGTAGGTGCAGGTCCCCAAGATATGTATTTCAAAAATTGATTAACACCGTTGTTTGGATTATTGACCTACATTAGTGTTAGATAAATCACAAGTGAGCAAGTATATTCACAAGTGACAACGTTTGTATATTCACACGTGAGAAAGTATGTAAGATGCACTTACACACTCTATAAACCATGCCTCAAATGTAGAATATACACCATCATGGCCCAACTGACTCACAAAGTCACTGAGCGACACATTAAAAATTATTTTCTAGTTGCATCAACAAAATTAAATAGTAGTCCATGCAAATTAAACTTACATCAATACTTGTCACAGCCATTTTTCTCGCGAAAGAGGGCTTCGACGTGCGATAAATCTTTTAAAGAGTATTAAAAGAGAAGAGTCGCTACCTAATGATTTTTAAGGTGCGTTTGGGCACCTATTTACGAATAACTTTATCTGACTAGTAAATGTCACCAAAGATCGGGTAAGGGCTCAAATTACCTCAGAGAGAAGGTGCTAGGCATTCTTCGAGGTCTACAACTGTGTATCCCGGCCGAACTTTATACTATGTGGATTATGTAATTAGGCCAAGTGATCAAATAAGCAGGGGTTAGAAGTTGAGAAGTCTTATNTAAATAATACTTCGCAACTCCCTTGAGGTAGGAGTTGCTCATATTATTCAGCGGGGCACAAATTTTCATCTCCTACTACCCAATTACTATGTTGAAGTTGTTTACTTGAAGGAAGCTCTAATTCAATTCTAAGTCGTGTCCTATACGTGCATTAACCATACCATGCCTATGGTACAGGAGGCTTTGGAACTACTATTTGGGTGGTTCTAGAATTTACTTAGGGTGCTTAAAATGATAAAACTATGCCTCCACACATAAGAACAAAAAGCATGCGATCAGTCATAGATTTTTCAAAAATAATGCAGTTCACGTTGTTAATCATTAAGTCCTACGTGCATGATTTCTACATGATATTGACTTCCATTATTAAGCAGATTTCAGGCAAATTAGAACATTTCAATTCCTATAGGCATGATTTCTAAGTGATTCTGGATTCCAATATTATATGTGCAGTGCTGTAATTTCTGGACTAACATATAGGCAAATTGAGCGTTGCAAGTCCTATAGAAATGATATCTAATCGTTTTGCATAAATAGGCAGTGGAGTCATTTGAAAACACAAGATTACTAGCGCCAATAAATATCCTATGTGCAGGATTTCTAACATTTGACAATTGGACTCGATTCTATAACACTTTATTCCTATAGACATTGTTTCTAAGTAAAGTAGTGTAAACAACACGAAGTAGTTGAATAATTAGTTAGGACCCTATAATCATGGTATATAGGTAAGTAAAAGAATTGCATTGTTGTATCCTGTAGGCATGTTATCTAGGAGCGTTGAATAGTAGATATGGAGACAAGTGTGTACATTTTTTGACAAATGGAGTGAAATGTGTGCTTGATTCCTATAGGCATACTTTCTATTAGTATACCACACTTGAAACTAAATAGCATATAATGCCTGTTGAACAAAAATAGAAAATAGACCATGTAGACCCTATAAGCATGTTTTCTACCCTTTTTTATGCAAGCACTAGAATGCCATTTTCCCCCAATTTGACTAATTCCCCAATTGCTTATTTACAAATTAATACATGCCCAGTTAATGAACATAAATATAAATATTACACATGGAAAATTGCAGGCCCAAGATCAGGCCCAAAATGAAAATAACCCAATACTGCCTGGGCCTTCAACAAGCTCACTTTGACACGAATAGCAGGTCCAGATCTAAGCGCCTTTCAAACACAACCTAGGGCCATACATGAATTCATACCAGGTCAGACAATTACAAATTGACCACTCGACCCAAATAAATTGACGAATCACACATAAAATCAATTAAACATCCCTGAGGCAATACCTCATAGAGACGTGATTGTATGGTAATTAGCAGGATTCACATAAAGCATATTGGTATTTCAGAACCAAGAGTGACAAGGTTGACTTAACAGAGAGCATGTGAATTAGGAGAATCAGTAGGTCTTAACTTCAACATGGTAAATGGCAAATTATCAGCATAGGTTCAATACTTCAACAGGTGATGGCATGCGGGGGAAATACATAACATTAAAAGAATTGAGGGGACATGCTACTTAGAGTAATAGAATGAGCATGCCAGACACATATAAGATGAATACGCTAAGCCTTCCAAAGTGAATTTAAAGCAAAGCATAAACTAGCATTAGCCTAAAACTAAGGCTCTAAGTCATGGAGGTCTAATAGAGTTATGGTCAGAGGGTGGCAATTACACATAGTAAACAATAAAATAGGCATGATCTATAACAATCAGTGAGAATCCTAATCATGCTAAGTATAATACAAAGGTTCCCAAGTTCAAAGATATCATGGCAGAAAGACATGTCAACTTAAGGTCAAGTAGAGTAGGCAGATTCCAAAACTTATGTCAGTTGACTTATGCATAATAGAAGCTTAGTATATTGAAATTTAACTAGAAGTTTTAGGCCGTACTAAAGAGTGCAGGATAAACACAACATTATAGTTCTCAACAATAGAGAAATGTGTTTTTCTAAACATTGAGATAGTAATTGACACGTAAGGTTCACATAAGAATTTAGTAGATCATACATAAAGGATTCATCAGAAAGAAGTTTACTTAAAGATGTTCTAGGCAGGAGATAATCTCCTAAGAGTTTCAATACAAGAAAATCAGGCAAGGCATGGGAGGGACTCGTAACAAACAATGGGTGGTCAAAATAGCAGGACATGCTTAAGGTAATCATGAATCATTCAAGTTGCACACATAAATGAGAATTCATCGAAGCAAGAGTTCAAACATGTTCAGATACTAGCAAAGCATAGGGGTACAAGATTATTCTAAGGCAAACAAGAATATGAATAGAGGTAAACAGTAATATATTTATTCACGAAAGCCTAAATGACATGATCATACAAAGCATGAATACACGCAAAAAAGAATGTGAGAGCCTCTATACTTACCGGTTTGCAGAACAAAATAGCAAATAAGGTAGACGATTAAATTCCAACAGAAAATTGCTTATCAGTAACAAAAATTGAACGACAGAAACCCTGAACTCCTAGTGTGTCAGAGTTCCCAAGGGTCTCAGATGAACCTCGGGCAATGCTCACACTAAGAGAGGTTAAGAAATTCAATTTCGGTGGCCTTGGTTTTCAGTCGGCCGAGAACAATAGATTTAGAATAATATCGGACTTAGTAAGAGCAAGAGTATAGTGATTAAGGTGATTCAAGTCCTCCAAGGGGAAACTAGGAAGGGGTTTATATAGTGACAAATTAGGATGAAGAAATATGGAAAATTATCAAATAAATGTAAATAAGGAAGGAAACGGTCACATGCAATCAGTAATACAACCAGTAAAAAGAAAAATTGAAATCCAAAACCTTGTTGGAGTCGGACTTAGGGAAAGTCTTTCACAAGCCTCAATCACGGCAGAATCACTAGGGATATACCATTTACAAGAGAAATTTTTTCTTCTTATGTGTATAGAACAACAATCGCACGCAGAACCATAGAATCAAAACCAGATCTGTGAGAATCAAACTTGCCATAAGTACGATGGTAACTAAAGATACCATAAATGAGTGATAGTAGCGGAAAAGGTAGGTAGGATCCGCGTATGAACGCATACAAGGAAGGAATAAGAGTGAATCTCCATGGTCTGCTAGGGCTAGTATGAGGGTGGAGAGATGAGAGAATACAGAGGTGGCTAGGCAGGGAAATGGGTCTCTATGGTTTGGGCGAGGGGTTATAAGGAGAGATGTGGATTTATTATGGGTCGTTGATCATTTAAGATCAACGATCATGAAAAAAAAGGGAGTGGGGCGGGTCGTTTAAACGGGTACCGACCGGGTTGAGGTTAAGGGGTTGTTTGGTTTGGGCAGGAAATTGGGCCAGAGATGTTGGGTATTTGGGCCAATAATGTGGTCGGAAAATAACTCATAGTTGGGCTACAAATCAAACTACATGAAATTGTGGATAAAGTAATTTAGAAAAATAATTACTTAGATAATGCAATATTACCTTTGCAATAAAGTGATTGAAAAATAATAACTTAACAATACAAAAAAATAAAAAGTTATTTGGCAAAAATAATGTAAAAAAAAAAAAGTAATTATGTACGGCACATAGGCTATTATTGCAAAATTATGTAAATTAAAAATACTAATATCATTTTGTAAAATGAGGTAAAAACATTATGAATTCTATATGTGAATACAAATAACAAATTTGGATAATTAAATCATCATAGAATAATTTAAGGGATAATTAATTAATATTTAAGTAATTTAATTATAAGAAAATTAATGTTAAAGCTCTAAAATTATGGAGAATTATAATAATATTTGTATTAATATTGTAAATTAAGTAATGATACAAAATGATAATATATATATATATGAGGGCAAAATTGGGTATCAACAACTGCCCCTCTTTACCCGGGAATGATGAAAGTGTTGCGGGTAAGGAAAATAATGACCAAATTTTGTCCGAAGTGAGTGAGAAATGATGTGTTCTGAAAAGATAGGGGCCAAACCCTGGTTCTTGAGTTGCCTACATATCCCCGATGTTACAGGAATCTGGCCGTGTGTAGTTCTTGATCTAACGACGAATAAAACTGATGGAGTTATTGCAAGAGTGGTCGTATGTTTAGAAAAGGTTCTTCTGGGCAGGATAGTATCATAGGTAACGAATATTTAGGTGGGGTCATGAATGCAAATTTTGACGCTACGGGTGTATCACAAGGCAGACATTTGACGATTATAGAGTAAAAGGTAGTCAATTACTAGTTGCCAGTTACGTTTGAGGTAGTCAAAGGATGTGAACATTGTGAACGAAAACCAGAGAGAAGATTGCTCCTATTTGTAGAAACGTTACCTCCCGAGTTACCTGTAAAACATAAAACACGGTGCATGCGAATATATATGGGTTATTGCAAAAATTTAAACGTGATGGGAATTCCAATTGGACCATGAAAGTTGTCTTTGGACGATGAGGATGATGTCCTTAAACCATGATGGCCTGAGCCATGAAGAGTATAGTAAGGGATTCCCAGGCCATGAAATGGTGTCCTCGGGCCATGAGGATGGTGCCTCTGGACTATGACGCCTTTGAATAATGATATGCAGTTTCGAGAGATCCTCAAGTCATGGCATGGTGTCTTCAGGCTATAAGGATGGTGCCTTTGGACTACGACGCCTTCGGACAATGTGGCTATTGTCACGACCCCAATACTAAACCGTCAGTGATGCCGCCTATCGTGGAACTAGGCTAGCCAATAATCACATATTTACAGTTTCTTTCAAAATCCCAACAAATTTCAAGAATTTTCTAAAATATACAGAATTTACTAAATACATTAGGCCAATAAACAGTCAACCACCTTGGTATCAGAGCAGGTTATCCTTGAAAGGGTAACACCTTGGAGAACATCAAGATGAGTGCACCACCTGGAAATTGGGAAGGTCAATCAACTGCAAGGCCACCACTCTTCAATGGACAATATTACTCTTGGCGGAAAAACAGGATGAATGACCACCTGATTGGAGAAGACTATGAACTCTGGGACATAGTCACTGGCGGTCCTATATCTCCCATGATGAAGAATGCTGAAGGTATAGATATACCAAAGACTAGAGCTGATTGCACTGCTGAGGATCTGAATAAATGGGAGAAGAATGCAAAGGCCAAAAAAATGGCTAGTGTGTGGACTAGGTCCAGACGAGTACAGCAGAATCTAGAGTTGCACCACTGCCAAAGAGATTTGGGATACCTTGCAAGTAGCCCATGAAGGAACACCTCAGGTAAAAAGATCAAGAGGTTCTCTATTATACTCTCAGTATGAAAACTTTACTATGGAAGAAGGAGAGGCTATCCAAGAGATGTACACAAGGTTCACAACCTTGACTAATGAACTGAAGTCCCTTGGAAGTGTCATTCTTCAAGAGGACAAGGTTGAGAAGATCCTAACAATGGTCTTGCCTATTTCGTGGGAAAGCAAAATCACTACTATCCAGGAATCCAAAAATATGGCAACCATGAGATTAGATGAGCTGATTGGAAACCTCACTGGCTATGAACTTAGAAGGCAGACAATGAAGATGATGGTCCAAAGAAGGAGAGGGTTCTAGCACTAAGAATCACTGAGGGAGCAGATCTGGAGTATGATGAGATGTCCATGATCACGAAAGAATTCAGAAGCTTTCTCATGAGGAAGAAGGGCATCTCTAGAGGAGGAAACTACAACAAAGCAAAATCCCCAGAAAAGCCAACCAACAAGGTATGCTATAAATGTGGTAATACTGAACATCTCATCAAAAACTATCCTCGGTGGGAAGTAGAATGGAAAAAGGAGAGATATGAAATAAGGAACAAGAAGAAGGAACAGGTCCAACCCAAGAAAACCACAACAAAGGCTATGGTTGTTGCTTGGGGGGGAAGTTCAGATAAGGAATCAGAAGATGGGGAGACTGAAGATTAGGCGCTCATGGCAATTGGAGAATCAGATGAGGAATCACATGAAGAACTAGAGGTAAGTATCTCCCATTTTAAAAACAATGTAAAGTTCCTTTCTACGAAAAAACTCTTTGAGTTGCTACTTGATTTCATTGATGATTTTGAGGAAACAACCAAAGAGAAGGATCAAATGTCTAAAGAATGTGCAATGCTAAAAGCAAAGTGCATGAACCTGGAAATCAGAGTGAGTGAATCTGAAAAGAAAAACACTGACTTGTTGAACCAGATTGATCCACTTGAAATTGAGATTCTAGAACTAAAATCTGAAAACTTAAAGCTAAAGCTAGGATCCAGTAAAAAGGTTGTTGATTATTCTCATATCATGTTAGAAGAAACATAGAAAAATTTAAAGATAATATGTATTCCAAGGATGACCAGATAAGAACTCTTAATGAAGAACTTGGTAAAGTCAAACATGAATAAGATCAAACTTGTAAATGGAATGAATCTTCTGAGGCCTTGATATGGCTTCAAGAGAATCATGGTAGCAACATGAGAGGGATTGGCCTTAAAAGTCAATTTCCCAAGTGGGATCCCAAAATCAAGTATCTCACTCTTCCTGAGAATAAAATCTGCACCCATTGTGGTAAGACTGGGCACTACCAATATGAGTGTACTGCAAAAAAGCAGGCCAATCGAAGAAATGAGAGGTTTGTAAAAAGGAAAAACTTGCTACCAAATTGGGCCAGGAAAAAATTGATTCATCCATTCTCTCATATAAAAGGACCCAAACTAGCTTGGGTTCAAGTGAGAGGAGGCAGCCAAATTTGGTATTTGGATAGTGGTTTCTCAAAGCATATGAC
>ML326138.1:0-19668 GCA_005239505.1 Nicotiana paniculata | reverse complement strand
TTTTCAGTTCACCTTGTATTTTCTAAATTCGTAAAAATCAATGTATACATGTGCGTTGGACTCTAAAACTTTAGACACGTGAGATTAGTTCGTCAAGAATTGCTAAGGATTACTGGTTCCAAACTTAATAAAACCGCATAGGGCAGAGTCTGTGTTAGAAATCGTTAAAATTCTGGAAAGAATAGAGCGATTCCAGTTTGTCCATAAGTATCAAACTTAGCAAATAACGTATTTAGGTATCCGAATTTCAAAGATATATATATCTGAACGAACGAAGGATATTCTGATTCCCGCGTTTGCCATCATGGGCCACAAACAAATTCTTTTCAGAACTAGCAGTCCTATCACACAGAGAATTGATTTAGGATGGCCTGACGTGAAGAAACGAGGCTAGATGAGGCCATAGCCTATAAGATATTCTTTTTAGAACAACGAACATCGTTTAGGAGGCCTTCTAGGTAGAATGGATATCTTTAGTTCGAAATTTTGATAGAAAAAATCAAATATTATACCAAATCTACCTAACCAACANAAAAATCATATGTTGTAATTACGGGTGCATTTCATGTGGCGTAATTATAATGTGTTTAAAAATAACAAGTGCCCGCCAGCGTGACTTGTCCCAAGGTAAATCCATAAATATCAAAATTATTTACATACCTCATAAGCTAAAAATACCTCTTTTAGATAAAAAAAAATCCCCAAAATCTAGAGAATAATCGAACATCACCTCAAATAGGCATATTTAATCGTCATGACCATAGTCATATAATCTACATTCGGGAGCGACAACTCATGTCCCCGACTCTAACTCAAAACATTAATTAAATAAGCATGTTGTAAATCGCGGGTACATTTCATGTGGCGCGGTTTGCAACGTGTCCAAAAATAACAAGTGCGCGTCAATCGTGACTTGTATTAAAATAATTCCATAAATATTAGAAGTGGATAAAAAGTAAGAAAGATAAAAGCACAATAGGTTTAAAACATGTAAATAATTAGATAATTAGGCCAAATATTAATAGTTAAGCGACCGTGCTAAAACCACGGAACTCGGGAATGCCTAACACCTTCTCCCAGGTTAACAGAATTCCTTACTCGGATTTCTGGTCGCAGACAAATTAAAACAGAGTCAAATTTCCTCGGTTTGGGATTTCAATAAATAAATGGTGTCCCAGAACACCGTAAAAAAAAATCTGGGTGGCGACTCTGAAAACTAAAATAAATCCCAAATTTGAATAATGTCACTCTAATTGGAAAAACTCCCTTATTACCCTCTCGGGAGTGGAAAAAGGAGGTGTGACATTATCAATAAGCCAAAAAATCTCACTTGCCCGACCAGGGCCATTGTCCAAATCCTCAACAAACTACAGTGTTATCCTTCCAAACCTTCCTCATCACAATACCATAATGCAAATCTCAGGTCTAGAAACCTCATCTCAGCCAACACAAGCAGCCACACCGACAAGTATCAACAATAATCATATGGAGCCACACATAACCCGGTTCCGAACACCGACAAATAATAATTCAGACATGGCAGATAACAATAAGAGAACTAAATAAGGAAACTACTAAGCCGCAAGCAGGCGGGGATATTTTAGCATTTTACTATGAACTATTCTCAACAAGGTGAAAGCAAAATATATAAAATAGAAAAAAGGAGCCACATTTCATCACTGTACGGCGTGCATCCCGATCCCATCATATGAATCCATATATGGTACCCTTTGAGCCATAATACTCGGGCTCAATGATCACATGTGCGTCCACATCAAGCACAACAAAGTGTACAAAATATAATTGTGGGGAAAATTATTAGGAACAAACAATACTGAGAAAGTCAAGCACAACTATGGTGCAATAAGCAAATCAACATCACAAAGGCCACCTCGCCCATAGTGCCATGAGGCCTAAACTGAATCACAATATGCATGCGAAGAATCACGTAACCCTCACAACTCGTCATAGCATAAGAGAGAAACATACGTCATAAACCAAGGCGCGAATAACATCCACTCCACCCGATGATATACATGTGGCATCAACTGTGCAAGAACAAGCAAATCCAAACTAATACAGAATATACACCCTTACCGGGCTTAAAATAATCCCCAAACAAAATTTTGGTCATCCTCAAACATATAATAAACCTTCCAAAAGTCTATAGCAACCTTTCCATAACACTTACCATTAATCATCCAATCTTCTACACTCATTCACAACTTCATACCCAATCTCAACACCACTTCTCAAATAGCTGACACGTAATTCATACTCCATCATCTCACGGAGAAACACCCATAAGTCGAAACACAATGTGCCTGCCAACAAGCGAACTCTACTTCGATGGGAATCCCAAAGTGCCAACAAGATTTCAAACACCCAAAATTTTCCGAGACATCAAGAATTTGTATCCTTCCCTCCAAAACTAAAGCGCAACCTTGTAGATGCAACCTTTCGACCCCACACGGCGCATCGCCTCTAACATGCTAACTCGCAACACTACGAAAGTCTCATAGTCAACTGTGAACCATTAGCAAATTGAACACCTCATCAGCCAGGAATCTTTCATTTAGCTCAATCCAAGAGAAAACCACCACATGCAATATAGCTTCTATACCTGTATAAAACATCAACTCTGACCGTGATCATAACCATGATATATTCTCCGGAACTCAGTAATACATAATCGAGTAATCAGAACTAATCGCCTCTTACTCAATCGAGTCACGCCGACTGCCAACCCGAAAGTAACTCAATCCGATATGATCACCCTGAGGGAACTTCCTGGGATTTCAAAACCATTTGTTGCATCACTCCAATATTGACATGTAGTCTTTTCTTGACAAGGAAACACCACAAATCCAATTACCATTCACTTCGATTTTCAAGCCCACCCATAGACAAATCCAAAAGCCCTTAAAGGCTGCATAAGACCTGGAACATGCCAGAACCTTCTCGATAACCACTTATCTCATTCTGATCTTCAATACACAACTAATACACATCAAGTACCCCGTGATGCACCAGCACATGCCCGTCCAAGAAATAACCAAACAATCTCCTGGTCCAGAAACTTATACGGCCCATGACCCTACAATCTGATCGTCTTTAGCAGACTCCACCACTTAGCTCGAAGCCATAGAACACCCCATAAGCAACCCTAGTTACCATATCTTCACAACATGCCTCAATCTGGCATGATTATTCAGTTGAATACTTCAAAACTCATGACATGTTGATCATAAGACACCCCGAGGACTCTGCCAAGCGATATCCCACCATTGCAGTGATCAAACACTTCCCCAAATGCTCTGAAATGATGACTTATGCACTCTACCGAATGGAAACCTCATACGAGACACACAATCTAAACCCATCAAGCAGGAGATGGCCCACTGGTTATACTCAAATCGACACCTTGCCATGAACTTACCTTAATCACAATGACCAAGCCACCAACCAATCTTCCCAAACCTGCACTTACCAATCAGCCATGTGAAACTGCCTCAAACCACAAATGAACGACTAGAAGATCTAACACTGCATCCGCTTCTGAGGCTAGATAACACATCGATGATAATCAAGCATCCATAGCTCGTCGTAATCCATCTGTAGCATCGTCGATCGTCGGCACATAGAGAATACTAAGTGCACAAACATCATATATGAGCGATTGAGAAGAGTCAAAGTCGTAGGTTTCAAGCTGAAACAAGGCCCACGATAAGGAAACAAGAAAGGGAATTTTTTCCTAGATGCCCTGTAGACTCCCAAATATAGATATGGACGTCATCATACCGATCCGCAGGACTCTACTAGACACTTGCTCATGACTCGTAGAACCTACAAACCTAATGCTCTGATACCAACTTGTCACGACCCAAAAATCTCAGGTCATGATGGCACCTAACGTGACCCGCTAGGTAAGTCAATTAACAAAAGAAAACAACCACATAAACTTATAGAAAATTGAATTAGGATTTACCGGAACTTTTACAAATTTAACCAAGAACTGGTAGTACGACTCATGAGCTTCTAAGACTTAGAATGTACAAAGTTGGTATGAATAAATACACGTTCTGTTTGAAAACTACATGAACAGATCAATAATGTCTAAAACTACCAAGCACAAGTGGCAGCTTCTATATAGAATACATGAACATCTTTAGGTTCAGCCCCCAACTTCTTCAGCAGCTCCGCTCCAATAGTCTGTACAGAGTGTGCAGAAGTGCAGTATCAGTACAACCAACCCCATGTACTGGTAAGTATCTTGACTAACCCCGTCGAAGTAGTGACGAGTTTTTTAGTTAAAAGATACTCATTAATGAACACTATAATGTAAACAAGCAATAGAACTAAAAGAAAGAATAATAGAATAGAGTACACAATGCGACTGTAACAGGAAATAAAAGAGTATCAGAAAGAATCACAATTTAACAATTTCAAAAATCTCAATCGGCCCTTTCCTTAGAACGAAGCCCATGAACCACAACAATCACCTCATATACTTTCATAGTGTGATAAAGTACTCAAGACATCAAGTCTAACGACACGGCAACACCCTTCGTGCATTTACCTCATCCTCGCCATATATGTGCAAAATAGTACCAACCAAATGATAGAAATACCGACAATAGAAATGACAAGGAAGGGAAATATGCACGCAGTAATAATAGCCGAGAATATACATAAGAATATCAGTAACAGAACATGATCTTCACAAGTTAACAAGCAAGGACATGAAGGACTAGCATGGTGGAAGACATACACTACGGTGCAACAGAATAGATACAACATGAGTATAATTATAAAAGCTGGAAATAGGCATGGCATATGCAACTTAAGCAAGTAAAGACATGGACAACACAACAACAATTGAGATAGTGGTCAAGTACGGGACAATAACAACATATCACACAAAATATATAATGGCGACAATGACAACTCAAGGTAAAGGCGGAAATGTATACACGGAAAATAGATATCACATCATAATGCATGTCCCTCATCCTCACCTGCACGGAAACACCCTTCGTGCCATGACCTCATAATATAAAAAGCATAACAATATAAATGAAACGGCACGACATCACCCTTCGTGCTTTACACTCTTTCCTCACATGATAATGTATATGAAATTGCACGACATCACCCTTCGTACTTTACAATCTTCCTCACATGATAATGATATGAAATGGCACGACATCACCCTTCGTGCTTTACACTCTTCCTCACATGATAATGATATAAATAATGGCACGACATCACCCTTTGTGCTTTAAACTCTTTCCGCACATGATAATATTTATGAAATGGCACGGCATCACCCTTCGTGCTTCACACTCTTCCTCACATGATAATGAATATAAATAATGGCACGACATCACTCTTCGTGCTTTACACTCTTCCTCACATGATAATGAATATAAATAATGGCACGTCATCACCCTTCATGCTTTACACTCTTCCTCACATGATAATGAATATGAATAATGGCACGGCATCACCCTTCGTGGTTTACACTCTTTCTCACATGATAATGAATATAAATAATAGCACGACATCACCCTTCATGATTTACACTCTTCCTTACCAAGCATATAAATATCAATAAAATGGCAAGGCCAGAAGTGTGTATACAATATCGAGGAGAGTGTTCAACGAATATTCCAAACAAAGTTCTCAACCACTGCTTTATAAGCCAACAATGTTTCAATGAACCCTCAAGGGCCATATAATTCAAGTACTTCCACAAATCTCACAATTTATTAGCAACACAGGTATATAATCCAGCATATATGCTAGACACATCAACGTATTCCCTGAATTGTATCAAATTTGATCAAGTTATCTTAGGCTAGGTCTTTGTTTCTAACATTTATACTACGTTCTTAATATCTGTAAATCAAACAAAGTAAGGAAATTACGTAATTCTACAAAACACAATTACAACGTCATCTACCCCCGAGCATGATAAACCCCGGCACATACATATATGCTTGTCACCTCATATATGTATCATCATCGCATGTAGCAAACAATGGCAAATAGGAGAAAGAATTTTCTCAACAAAGTTAGCAAAACACTTACCTCGAATAAGTCAATTACAATACCGAACAAGCCAAGCGATGCTCCAAAAATGCCATCACGCGTAGTGACCTCCGAACGTCTCAAAACTAGCCAAAAGAAACTCAAATAAATCAAATAAAGTCTAAGGAAACAATTTCAAATGATAAAGATCGAATCCTAAATCAAATCCCAAATCCGGCAAAAAATCACACCCGGGCTCACGCCTCGGAACCCAATAAAACTCACAAAATACAATAACCCATTCAATTACGAGTCCAACCATACTAATTCACTCAATTCCGACTCCAAATCGATGCTCAAAACTCAAAAATCCATATTATGAAACTTTAGGCAAAAACCTCCCAAATTTCACTTTTGATTCATCAATCAAATCTCAAAAACGAAGATGGATTCATGAAATATAACTAAAACCGAGTAGAGAACACTTACCCCAATCCATATGGTGAAAATTGCCTCCAAAATCGCCCAAATCCGAGCTCCCTAACTCAAAATATGACCGAATAAACAAACTCTTATTTTATATATTTTTCTATCAGCTATTCTGCCTCGTTTCTCGTGCCAAGAATCCAGAAACTCGATTTTTATTCCTCCAATGGATTCCTTATGAAATTTTAGTTAAGTTAGGCTTTTGAATCACTCAGTTTGACCTTATAATGAAGGAGATATGTTGGTTTCAAGATTTGCAAATAGAGCAGATTTTTAAATACGAATCCAATGACAATTTTCTAATTAATCTTAAAAAAAATCTGACAACCCAATTTTTAGTAAAATGACCATAAATTTCTCATACGATATCCAAATTGGACGATTCTTTTTGCTATGACTCCGTAATTACGATACCGATCTAATGCTTCAATCAAAATAGAAATCGGAGCTCTTTTGCTTAATGTGGTAACATTTATGCTTGAAGAAACGACGTCGAAACATAAGAAAAACGAGCGCAACGCAGCCCAAACCTATCTGAAACTCACCCGAGCCCCTTGGGACCACGTCCAAACGTACCAACAAGTCTCATAACAAAATACGGAGATACTCAAGCCCTCAAAATATTAAGCGAAGTACAGATACTCAAAACGACCTGCCGGGTTGTCACAACCGTATCCGAGCTTCGTGGCTAATCTGGCTTTTAGAACTTGTCTCGTTAAGGGTGGGGGGGATCACATCCCTCTTTTGTTTTCTCCCTGACTTAGGAACACAAGATGTATGTGTTGGCATAATATAACGTTTATGTCATAATCATGAACTGGCAACTTATTCTATGAAATTAAATAACTGATTATTCTAAAAGAAGCCAAGACGTGCTTATAAACTATGATTCGACGACTTCCGAAATTTTCAGTCAACCAATGAAAACTTACAGTTCATTTTTTTGTTCTTAAACTGAATCTCTAAGCAAACTTAATTCTTATCAAAAACAATCTTTTTCAACAAAAGCTCCCTATTGCATCAGATAAAATACGAGAGAGAAAGAGGGATATGGCTTATGCTGCTATTACTTCTCTTATGAACACCATACAACAATCAATGGAATCGACTGGACTTGTCCTGCAATTGTTCTATGAAAAACTTGAATCCTTGAGAGCTATTATGGAGAATCCGTGCAATATAACAGGTGATCACGAGGCATTAACAAGGTTGGAAGCGCAAATCGCAGAGCTAGCAGACGAAGCAGAATATAAGGTTGACTTGGAATCAAGGAATATTTTTTTGCCCGAAAATGAAAAAAAACAAAGAAGAGCTTTTGTGAATCTTTATTCCCTCGTAAAAGAAGTAGTAGGACGCATTGATTCGACGATGAAGAAGTGGATGGCAATTCAAAACAAGCTCAAGAACATCCAAGATCTTAAAGCACAAAATTTGTCTCTTGTCAGTACGTCACGACATGGCGTAGGGCCTCAGAGTAAGATGATCGGCCTTGAAAATGAATTCGAGATGATGCAGGATCAACTTTCTAGAGGAGCAAGGGAACTAGAAGTTGTCTCAGTTGTCGGGATGGGGGGCATCGGCAAGACAACTTTGGCTAACAAACTCTATAGTGATCCATTCATTATGTCTCACTTTGACATTCGCGCAAAAGCAACTGTTTCACAAGAGTATTGTGCGAGAAATGTGCTTCTACGTCTTCTTTCTTCTATAAGTGGAAAGACCAATGAATTTCAGGAGCAACAAGACGATGATCAACTAGCAGACCGACTACAGAAGCTTCTAAAATGCGGGAGGTACTTGGTAGTCACTGATGACATATGGACTAGAGAAGCATGGGATGATATAAAGCGATGTTTCCCGGACTGTAACAATGGGAGTCGAATACTCCTGACCACTAGGAATGTGGAGGTGGCTGAATGTGCTAGCTCAGGTAAGACTCCTTATCATATGCGCCTCATGAATTTTGACGAAAGTTGGAGTTTGTTGTACGAAAAGGTCTTTGTCAAAGACTGCTTTTCCCCTGAATTTGAACAACTTGGCAAAACAATTGCACTAAATTGTGGAGGATTACCTCTAGCACTTGTTTTGATTGCTGGACTTCTCTCCAAAATGGGTAAATCATTGGATGAGTGGAAAAGTATTGTCAATGTAAGTTCAACGGTAAACACAGAGGTTAATGTCCAATGCATGAGGGTGGTTGCATTAAGTTACCATTACTTGCCTCATCACCTAAAATCGTGCTTTCTATATTTTGCAATCTTCCAAGAGGATGAACTAATTTTAGTCAATAAACTTGTGGAATTATGGGCAGCAGAGGGATTTTTGAAGGTAGAAGAGAGGAAAAGCATAGAAGAAGTGGCAGAAAAATGTCTAAAAGAACTTATAGATAGAAGTTTAATTTCCATCCGCAATTTGAGTTTTGATGGAAAAATTGAGATTTGTGAAATGCATGATGTGACCCGTGAACTCTGCTTGAGAGAAGCTCGAAACATGAACATTGTGAATGTTACGAGGGAAGAGGAGTATCAAAATCCATGTGTGCAATCTATGCATTTTTCCTCTAAGAGTCGAGGTCGGATCAGTATCCAAGAGATCAAGTATGAGTCTACTACTGAGAAAATATTGGAAAGGTATCCTAAAAATGGGGTTCGTTCTATTATCTGTTGTAGAGTGAATATGATCATGCCAAAGTTGTTGCACTTCAAGCTAGTAAGAGTACTAGATCTTGCTTTAATGGGATTTTCTGCTTTTCCCAGTTCGATTCTTGATTTAATTTACTTGAGATACCTAGCTTTGAGGCTTTCTCCTGGTTTGCAGCATTATCTAGGAGAAGAGATTTCCTCATCTTTTCCAGTAGACATTCCTCCATCGATATCTAGCCTATGTTATCTGCAAACTTTTATACTTAGACCTTTACAGCCTAATGCCCGGCAATATCCTCTCGTATTACCAAACGAAATTTTGACGATGCCACAATTGAGGCACCTCCATTTGGACTGGAATTACTTGCAGTATCATGAGCCTATGGAGAAAAGTTTGGTTCTGAAAAATTTGCAATGTATGTCTGGATTGAATCCTTGGCATTGTACTAGGTCCGTCTTTAGACAATTTCCAAATTTAAAGAAGTTGCAAATATGTGGCATCTGGGAAGACTTTCGTAGTCGCAAGGACCTCTATGATTTTCACTACTTAGATAAGCTCGAGGAATTAGATTTTGTTCTTACTTATTCATGTTATGCTTGCTTTCTGGAAATTAGCATTACATCTTCAGGCCTTTTGAGGTTCACGAGGAAAAAACGACGAGCAATTTTGCTGGAGAGACCATCTCGGGCCCTTCCTCCTACAGAAACTTTTTCATATTCAATCCTTCCTCCTCCAGATGCTTTTCCGCCGAACCTCAAGAAACTGGCTTTTTACGGGACTTGTTTGCAGTGGAAGGATTTGAGCATTGTTGGTAAATTGCCCAAACTCGAGGCCCTTAAACTGGGAATTAGTGCCTGCGTAGGCGTGGAGTGGAAGGTAGTTAAGGATGGTTTTCCTAGCTTGAAGTTTTTGCTACTGGAACGTTTGAAGGTTCGCTACTGGAGAGCCAGTTGTGATCACTTTCCCTGCCTTGAACGGCTATTTCTTGAACATTGCTGGCATTTGGATTCAATCCCTCAAGATTTTGCAGATATAACCACCCTTGCACTAATTGATATTAGGTGGTGTGCAGAATCTGTTGGGAATTCAGCCAAACAAATTCAAGAGGGTATTCTAAACAACTATGCAAGTTTTGTTGAGGTCAATATCCATGAGCCTCAGTAAGACATCTTCTTTCCTTGATTTACTTCTAATAATTAATTGTTGCTTGTGGTTGTATTTTTGTGTCCAAATTATAAATGCTAAGGTTTGTTTGGTCAAGAGTACAGTAAACAGATAGTGTTACGTTAGATTCATAGGTTAATAATCCTCTTAAATGCCCATGATTCTTAGTTTGCTGCTCTAGTAGTCATACTTCCATTAGCGGGCATGTCCAGTAAGAATTTAGTTCTGCGCACTGCTGTATATTTTGCTATATCATTGTGTGAAGTTGATCTGTAACAACATATAACTCTTCATAGTAAGCTCGATATAGTAACCTAGATAATAGAGCAATAACCTGCTCTAATTTATAAGTTAAATCCCACTGATAGTGTGAAAATCATCTTCTATAAGTTAAATCCATCAAATAATAACGCGTAACATGTTATACCTGCATGGTCATTCTTGCTATAATTTTCTCTTGTTTATTAATTTTGAGAAATCTAACATTTCATTGTTCATCCTTTGTGGATGTTTCTTTTCTTTTTTTCTGCAGAAACAAGCGACGAGGGCCAAGTTGATTTGTAGCCCTTCCCACTATCTGTATTTGAGGAACCAGTACACTTGCTCTAATTGATGTAACGGACTGTGTAAATCTGTTGGGAATTCCGCCAAGCAGGTTCAACAGGACATTGAAGATAACTATGCAAGTTCTGTTGAGGTCTATCAGTTAGGTTGGAATTGGATTTTTCAAATTTCCACGGATTTTTCATTTTTGTTGTGTTTGTTCTAAATATTGGATTTTTGTTGTGTTTGTTCAGTCTTTTCTAAATGTTGGTAGGTTACAAGAGAAACTAGACCTGCATAGACAAGTAAGGAAATAAAATTTTCTTTTGCTATTATACATAAACTTTGAAAGAGAAGGGGAGTCTTGGCGTAAAGTTGCTGCCATGTGACTAGGAGGTCACGGGTTTGAGCTGTGGAAATAGCCTATTGCAGAAATGCAAGGTAAGACTGCGTACAATAGACCCCTACGGTCCGGCCCTTCCCCGGAACCCGCAGAGCTTAGTGCACCGAATTGCCCTAGACATAAACAATTGAAAGACCGCTAAATAGCACAGAATAGTCACATGTTCTTACTTATCTCATAACTAGGATGCATTAATTCACATAATAACATTCAAGTGAAAGATGCCTTACAAACCTGACAGATATGGAACTCAACAGATTTTGCATAGTTTTCTGTAATATCGTATTGAATCTGCTTGGCGGAATTTTCACCAACAGATTTTGGACAGTTGCTTATAACAATTGGCTCGAGCATCGTCATATCTACAAAATCTGGTGGGATAGAATCCATGTACCAAACAACCATCAATTGCGTACATGGATTCCATCCAGAGGGAGACTGAAAATTTCTCAGAAACAAACTCCTCTCGCCAAGCAAATGATGACGAAAGTAATTCCAGTCCAAACAGAGATGCCACAATTGGGACATCTTCAGAAAGGAAAATGCCAGCGCCATAAAGGAAGGAAAATAAATTGTCTGATGAATGTACAAGTCAGCTAAGTATCTCAAAACTCAAAAGTATATATATCATTTGCTACTAATTATATCATAAGTTGGAAACATGAATACAAGCAATAACTATAAAAGCAATTCAACCAAAACTACGGCCTAAAGAACGTAACGAAAACAGACCTCAATAGAACCTCCATAGTTGTCTTCAATTTCTTGTTGAATCTTCTTGGCAGAATTCACAACTGACTCCTTGCACATGCGTATATCAATTAGCTGAAGTGTGGTTATTTCTGCAAAATCTACAGGGATCGAAATCATATTCGCACATTCAACAAGGAATAGTCGTTCAAGGCGTGGAAAGTGATCACTGCTTGCTTTCCAGTACTTGATTCCCAAGCGACTCAATAGCAAGAACTTCAAGTGTGGAAAGCCTTCATCAATTACTTCCCACTCCATACCAATATTGGAGGCACCAAATTTTAGTTTGAGGGCCTCGAGTTTGGGCAACTTACTAACAATCCTCAAATCCTCAAAATTTACATGAGTTTTGCTAAAAGATAACTTCTTAAGGTTCTGCGGAAAAGCTTCAGGAGGAGGAAGTGTCGAATGTGGCATCCCGTCAAATTTCAACTCCTCAAGCAGATGTAAGTTACAAAGATTATGGAGGCCCTTCATTTCATTACTTGTTATGTAGTCATTTTGGTTACCAGATATCTGCAACTTCTTTACATTGGGAAATTGTTTAAAGACGGATGAAGTACAGCATAAAGGATTCCACCCAGACAAACACTGCATATTTCTCAAAAACAAACTTCTCTCTCCAAACTCACAAGTATCCAAGTTATTCCTGTCCAAGGAGAGGTGCCTCAATGTCATCATCTGGAAAAGTATCTCCGATTGTAAAATGAAAGAAAATTTAGGGCGTCTAAAATATTTTGGAAACTTAAGTATAAGAGATTGTAGATATTGAAGCTTAGCTATTGATGGAGGAACATAAATATCCTGATCATCAGTGGACGAGTAAAAAGTCAAAGCTAGGTATCGCAACTGTAATAGATCAACTATACAACTGGGGAAAGCATCCAGCGTCGGTGAAGCTAGTTCTAGTATTCTTAGCATCTCGAAACGCATCAACTCTTGCATTATTCTTGAGCTTGAGGGATTTCGAATAAAAAGGAGAACAGAACGGGCCTTATTTTGATGAACCTTGGACAATTGATATGAAACAAAAGAGGATTCCTCTGATTGGATACAGATCCGACGCTTTGTGGAAAAATGCATGGATTGTTCCCATGGATTCTGATTTTCCGTAATAACATTCACAAAATTGAACTTTCTAGCTTCTCTCAAGCAGAGTTCACGGATCATGTCATGCATTCCACAAGCTTTGATTTTTCCATCAAAACTCAAATATTGGATGAAAATTAATCCTCTATCTACAAGATCTTTTAGACATTGTTCTGCCACTTCTTCTATGCTTTTGTTCCTTTGTTTCTTCAAAAACCCCTCTGCTGCCCATAATTTCACAAGTTTATTCACAAATATCAATTCATCCTCCGGGAAGATTGCAAAATAAAGAAAGCACGGTTTTAGGTGATGAGGCAAGTGATGGTAACTTAATGCCAACACACTCATGCATGGGACATCAAGATCTGTACTTACCATGGAAATTATATTCTCGGCAACATTTTCCCACTCATCCAATGATTGCCCAATTTTCAGGAGAAGTCCAGCAATCACAACAATTGCTAGAGGCAATCCTTTGCAATTTAATGCAATTTGTTTCCCAATATTTTCAAATTCAGGAGGAAAATATGTGTTCGCAAAGACTTTTTTGTGCAGTAAATTCCAACTTTCATTAAAATTCAAGAGACGCATTTGATAAGGAGGGTTACCTGAGCTAGCATATTCAGCTACTTCCATATTCCGTGTAGTCAAGAGTATCCGGCTCCCACAGTTACAATCTGGGAAACATAGTTTTACATCATCCCAAGCTACTGTAGTCCATATGTCATCAATTACTATCAAGTACCTCTTGCCTTTGAGATGCTTTTGCAATCGATCTGCTAGTTGCCCATCATCCTGCTGCTCACCAAGACTTCCACTTCCACTCATAGAAGAAAGAAGGCGTAAGAGTACATTTCTCTTGCAATACTCTTGCGAAACAGTAACTTTTGCACGAATGTCAAAGTGAGACATAATGAATGGATCATTGTATAATTTGATGGCCAAAGTTGACTTGCCGATTCCCCCCATCCCCACAACTGAGATAACTTGTAGCTCAGTTGCTCCTCTAGCAAGTTGATCCTGCATGATCTCGAATGCATTGTCATAGCCGACCATCACATTCTCCGACTCAAAGTCATGTTGAGATGTATTGGCGACAGTGAAATTTTGTGCTCTCAGATCTTTGCTATTCTGCATTGCCAACCACTTGTTCATCTTGGAGATAATGCGAGTTGGTGCTCGTTTCAAGAAGGAATCAAGTTTCCAAAATGCTATTCTTCGTTTCAAGAGGGAATGAAGTTTCCAAAATGCTACTCTTCTTTTAGCATTTTCTGCTTTCTTTGTTCTCAAAACAAACTTATCTTCTGTGGTGTTCACTAGCTCTATAATTTCAACTTCCATCGTTGTCAATACCTCTAAATCGCCTGTTATATTGCACGGTTTCTCCAGAATAGATCTAAAGGATTCTAACTTTATTTGCAGGTAAAAATCAGTAAATGGCCTGCAATCAACTAAGGTTGTAATAAGAGAAGTAATAGCAGCATAAGCCATATATGTCTCTGTTTCTCTCTTATTTGTGTGAGATGCAATAGGGAGTTTCTGCACAAAGAATCTCTCAGAATCTCAAGTCTATCAACCAGCTGGAAGTCAAGCTCTACTTTAAGGTAGTTTTACACTTACTAGTCTGAATAATCGAGAAAATTATTAAATTGTTAATACTCTTAAATGTTTATTACATTTTGCTTCTTAAGAGTCCTGATTTGTAAACTTTAATTAATATTTTAAAATTGTAATCTTTCAGTATACATAAAAAAAATTTCGTTTTCCGCATTTCTCTTTGTCCATGTTTACATTTTTCTTTTAGTTTAATTTAAAGAGTAAACTCTTTTTGACTCTCTCTTCTTCAACAATCGTGCTATCACATTCAGTTATTTCTGCCAAGTGCCAAGTAAGTGGTGGCCAGCACTCCATTTTTGACTTTACGTTTCAAATTTCTTGGAAGGTAGCCAGGGCCACTTTTTCCGTTGGGGCCAGATGCTGTGTTTCGGTTTAATTGAATCTATAATTTTTTATGTGTAGTAAAAATTTATATATAAAAATAAATTAAAATTGCAAAATAATAAATATGAGTCTTAATTTTAAAAATATATAAATTCAATGCTAAAACGTAAAAATTTGAACTTATAGAATGAAGAAGAATACGGTCGAACGCTAAGAATGAAAATGTTTCGAATACCGAGCGTTTTCCCTTTAAATTAGTTCTGTACAGAGTGAATTTGGATTAGCTCTTTTTTTTAGGAGAGGGGTGAAGGGGATATTCTAAAATTTTTATTTTTCTTTTCAATTAATATTGTTTTAAAGTTAAACGTGTCAATTTTTGAGGAAAGCTACTAAGAGGAAAAAGCAGAAAGATTGGAGGTCAGTATCATATTCTAAAAGCATCCACTAACCTATCATGTAAACAAAAGAAAAAAAAGCTTTTCTGTCCTTTTTTTTTTCCTTTTAATTTTTCAAAAAGACAGGTTCCTAACAGGAAAATGTATAAAGCACTAGTATTAACTACAATCATGAATTCATGATAATCATTGTTTACTCGTAAAACGATACAATTAAATTTATAATATGATTTATAGTCAAGTGAATAGATTTGACCCCAAAATGATAAATAAATTAAATGGAAAGAGTAAGACTTAGCGTTGAAATCGAGACAAATAACAGATAACTTGATTCCGGGAGTAAGGCTTCCGAAAGCGACTGTCAGAATAACGTTAGACAGAAAGTAAAATATTAGTTAGCTTGAGAATAATACGTAACACAAGTTTTTCCTGAGATTTCGTGTGTTACAATGATTCTTGAAGCTACTATTTATATCTATACTTAAGGAACAAAGTCCTAGGATCAAGCCCCTCTTAAATGACAATAGTGGGGGCCATTGATGAATGTGTAACGGCAGCTCATGAAGTCAAAATTCTCTGCAACGGTTGTATTATTTAATATTGAGGAATATTCTTCATTACATGTCATCAAGTGACAAACATTCATTCGCTTCTGCTGATTATGTTTCCTTCGAGATCTTCCCGGTGCCAACTGAAACTGTTGTCCTCGGACTCGGTTCCTACTCGCTTCATCTTCCATATGTCTCCGATTCCACATGTCACGCTATCACTCGAGTCTTTAATATAAACTGATTTTACCCTATACAGATAGTCCCTCTGCTTTTTGATGGCACGTTTTTGTGTCATCGGGAAGTTGGTGAAGATTCCTTTCTTGGCAAAAAATTTTCTGAACCCTCCTGAAAAGTTTCTGATGCTTGATAACATGCACGTCTCCTCGCATTTAATACCCCGAACACGTGTTACTCCATGATTTACCAATATTTAGCCTGTTCTCGAGGTAATTATGGCCACAATTTTAGCCCCCTATTCCTTTACTTATACAACTCATTCTCCTCCTTCCACTACTACTAGTTTCATAAACTCTTTCAACTCCTTTGCATTGAACTCTTTTCTGTATTTTTTTCTCTCTGATCTTCAAAAGACTTTCATCATCTTCTCATCACTATGTCTTTTTACCCTAACTCTTCCAAGAACTCCGGTCTTCTCTTCGGTAGGGGCCCGAAGAAGAGCAAAGACAAAGAGGTCGATGTTGATGTTGATCCTCCTGCGGTGAGCACCTTCTTCCCTAAACATCTCAGCACAACCAAGGACTTCGAAGAGAAGTTCCCTACTTCAAACCCTCGCACTTGGGTTGTTGGAAAATATCCTTTTTCTATTCGTCCTTCCATTATTCCTTCTTGGGTCATCTTGTGTTTTAGGACTTATTTCACGCTCATTAGCCTTAGAAATCTATAATTATCCTTCTCGATATGCGTGCACAATACGGGCGTAATTCCGAAAAGAATTTATGTGACAAAGAGAAGAAAATAATAAATTTTGAAATTTAAAATGAGTTTTAGTTGACTTTGGTCAATGTTTTGAGTAAACAGACCCGGACCCGTGTTCCGACGGTCCCGGTGGATCCGTAATAAAATATGGGACTTGGGCGTATGCTCGAAATCAAATTCCGAGGTCCCTAGCTCGAGAAATAAATTTTTAATGAAAATTGTTAGACTGAAAATCTATAGAATTAAAGAAATTGATTGTTGTTCGAAATCGTTGGTATCGAGCCCGTATCTGGTTCCGGATCCCGGTACATGTCTATTATAACATATATGTCATGTATGTGAAACTTGGTGGAAATCGGAGTTTATTTGACGTGATTCGGACGTCCGGTTGAGAAAATAGTGAATTTGATATGTTCTTGAGGAATTCGTGAGCTTTGAGGCCAAATCCGTAGTTTTAGGTGTTAGTTTAGCGATTTGATCGTACGAGCAAGTCCGTATGATGTTTTAGACTTGCATGCATGCTTGGTTTGGAACCCCGAGGGCTCGAGTGAGTTTCGGATAAGCTACGGAGTGAGTTAGAC
The DNA here is from genome assembly GCA_005239505.1 of Nicotiana paniculata. NCBI lineage: Eukaryota > Viridiplantae > Streptophyta > Magnoliopsida > Solanales > Solanaceae > Nicotiana > Nicotiana paniculata. Next base: position 2,153 of record ML326138.1, on the reverse strand, counting down.
TTAGATTTTTTTTTGTGTCTGCATTTTCTATAATTTCAGCTTCCATCATTGTCAATACCTCTAAATCACCTGTTATATTGCACGACTTCTCCAGAATAGCGCTAATAAGGAGAAGTCGTGCAATTTAACTCACTCTGTAGCGCTCGTGTACTATAACAGTATGTTACACCCAAACACCGTGAATCCTAGAGTGTGACGCTTAGGCTCATCGGTTGACTCTTGTAGAATGCCTTAATGGTGCATGTTGTAACTAACTTGAATGCTAAATGGAGTGTTTTGATGAACCAATTTGGATTGAATTATGTGCCATGTGTGTGTGAGGTGTTTTGCATTTATTCTATGTCTGCACTTGGTACCTAGAACTTGTCCCATATGTGTACAAATTGAAATAGAAGTTTGTTTAGTCTTATAAGGGATATATGCATTTCTTTGTTAAGCCTGACACAAATATATACCCACCTGAATATAATTAACCATAGTTAACCCTTTGAGCTTATAAGCCTGTTTCTTTGATAACCACATTATGAACCATAACCAATTGTTTGAATAGCCGGTTTGTTTGAACCTGGTACTTCCCCCACGAGCACTTGAATTGTTAGCAGATATGTAAAAGTCAAAGTGTGGGGTGGTGCTTGGATCTGTAAGGAAAATCAAGGAAATGGAATGAAAAATGCAAAAGTGAAGGCCACTTAGAAAGAAAAAAAAAAAAAAAAAAAGAGGACAATAAATACATGTAGTCCTTGATAATTAGTGGCATGGGTTAATTATGAAGTAAAGCAGGGTGAAAGTTCTGGCCAAGCATAAAAATGGGCTGAATGTGAATGTAATTGTATTAAAAGTGCTTAGGGAGGTTGGTCACTATACCAAAATGTATCCTACCCATCCCTTAGCCTACATTACAACCAAATAATGACCTATTGATCTTAGACTGAATGAACTCAATTAGTGGAGTATTACACTACAGGCAAGCCGATGGCATATCTGTGTGACATATGAATGTTCTTTTTGAGAGTGAGTGAATTCTTTCGATTAAAAGTTCCTGTTTNAAGCCTATGGCGTATCTGTGTGACATATGAATGTTCTTTTTGAGAGTGAGTGAATTCTTTCGATTAAAAGTTCCTGTTTGTCCGACTATTATCTTTTATGGAACTACTCTCAATTGTGTGAAGTGAGGGCATATGATTTATGAAAAAGAGGTAAGTCTTGACCTCCTCGTAGTATTTCGAGGAAGTAAGATTATAGCAGGGCATGTGAGAGTCATTGCTTGAGGCATAGATGTTACACTGCTAGGTGCATTGCTTGTAAAACGTTTGTGGTGTGACACCGTAGGGGAGTGTTTGATGTAAAGAAACCTTGTAGGATATAGTAGATTGCTCGAGGTCTAGCAATGAATTAAGTGTGGGGTGTTGATAATAGGCTGAATTCACATAGTTTAGCATATATTTATACTCTAACTTAATGAGATTTCACGGTCTTAAGTGAGTTAAATGATGATAAATTGGCTCTAAATGTGATTTTTGTGTTTCACAGGAGTATAATAAGTTATTGAGGACTTATGACGGTGATCCGGGCGAATTTGAAGAATAACAGACCATGGGGTAACTCTAAAGTGATTTGAAAGCTGAAAATTTGTGAAGACAGTAGGAAACCCCACTAGCGCATGCATTAGCGCGAGACTACGCGCCCGCGCTAGTCCAGTGATCTGCCGGGCAGTGTTAAACCCCATTAGCGCGGGCTGTAGCGCGAGACTAGCGCTCCCGCGCTAGTCCTGACGAAAATAAGACGCGGAGAAGGGTAATTTCGGGAGTTTGGGGCCAATCCACTTAACCTATAAAAGGTTCAACTCGTCCAAAGGAGCAGATTATCTAGGTTTAAAGTTTAGAATGAGAAAAAGCAAGGGCAAGAAGCAAGGAGAGCAATTGGGCATCAATCCACATCTCTTTCTCTTGCAATTTTTATCATAGTCATGAATTCTTTTATAGTTTTCAATATTGCTATGAGTAGCTAATTATTTTAATCTAAGGTTTTGGTGGAACCCGTTGGGAAATGACGCTATTGTGATATTAATATAGTTTTGATTGGTTATTAAACTCTATTTGTTCAACTATGTTCTTGTTGTAGTTAATTGAATGGCCATCAATTAGCTGTGCCTA
>ML326134.1:0-61522 GCA_005239505.1 Nicotiana paniculata | reverse complement strand
GATGCATCTTACCTGCTACGTATGCATTTATTTATTTCAGCTTGTGTATTGACCGGCTAAAATTAAAAAAAATAAAACAAAACGAATCGAAAAACCAAGAGTGAGGTAGGATAGAAAATTCACCCTCTTTTGAAAAATCCCCGTATTTATCCCGAAACTCTGCCAAAATTTCTGGAAAAAAAATAATATTCCAAAACAAAATGAGTGCGGGTATATTTTCAGTCAGGATTTTTATCGAACTACGCATTGTTTGATTCTCACGGGTGTGGGATACGTAGGCAACCCTCATCGGGTCCAACTCTATTTTTCAAAATCAAAGGGTATAGTCCTAAATAAATTAGGTGACGCCATTATAGCCTGATTGCCCACGTGGGGCACCGGAAGGCCGTTTTTGCAAAAGTGGCCGCCTGTGGTTTGTCTTTAAATTTCGACCCAATCCACAAACACACCCTTAAAAAACTTCCTACCCGAATTATTGAAGGTCGTATTCGCAAAGATGGTCTATTTTTCTTTGTTACAAAAATCTTTGCAAAAATAACACTTTTTAAAAAAAATTGTGGTTTTAATAAAAAAACGAATGTGCAGGATGAATACAGTTGAAAACATTCCCTTCAGGTCAGTCGAGGAAATCCCTCTGGGACTCCATATGTGGTGGAGCGACTTGGGGGAAGCTAGTAGAAAGACTGTTATGAAAGCTTTAGGGGGACTTACTGGTCTTCTAAAAATCAAGTCGAGGTTGGACATCGTCGAGGCTCTAGTACCATTTTGGGATCCCGCCCACAACGTGTTCCACTTTTCAGACTTCGAATTTGACGCCCGCGCTAGAGGAAATAGCAGGGTATGCTGGTCTCAATGACAATCTTAGAAGTCGGTACCCAGTGGCACCCAGGGCGGTGACTCCACATAAGTTTTTGGATATGTTGAACATTAGTCGGGACGTCCAAGACCCACACATGTCCGAAGGTTTCTGCACTTTCTATTTTCTTTACAGATGTTATGGAGATCCCCAGGGTTATGAGGCTAACAACACTGGTCTAACTTACAAAGATCATGCTAAATGGGAAGCCCGCCGGGGGCTAGCTTTTGTGGTAACATTCTTGGACACCTTGATTTACCCAAGAAGTGACGGATGCATAGACATCGGGCTTGTGGGAATGGCAGATTTCATGATGAAAAAATCCAATGGCACACTTATACCGATGGTCTTAGCCGATATTTACCGTGCTCTGACAGTTTGCCAATCTGGGGGAAAGTTCTTTGAGGGGTGCAACCTGCTTCTACAAATCTGGCTGATCGAGCACCTGTATCACCGCCCAGGCTACATGAACTGTGGCTTAACCAGTTTGAATTGCATCGAGGAACATGGTACTCAGGTAAAAGGCCACAAATTTCCTGAGGGCACGGAAGCCTGGCACTCATACTTGAGTACACTGACTGCCGAACAAATCGAGTAGACTTTTGGGTGGCTCCCTGTCAGCGAGGTTATCAATATGTCTGTTGAGGTTTGCTATCTCCTGTTAATGGTCCTGCGAAGCATTCAACCATATGCCCCACACCGGGTCCTACGCCAGTTGGGGAGACAACAGGGTGTTCCCTATGACGAGGACTTAAGACAACAAGCCATTGAGTTATGTCCAAGATCTGCATTTCCTGAAGGCAGGGTCCGTCAAATCTGGAATGAGTGCAGGTTTTTAGAACCTCAAACTCGGGTGAGAGATTTATCTAAAGGGGAAGTGTAGCCCGCCTACACTTCTTGGTATGGCATAAGGGGCAGGGAGAACCAAGAGCAAGAACGACCCGCAAAGAGAGCCCACGTGCAGCAATTCACCGAGAAAATACAAGAGCATTGGGCTTGGTTAGAAAAGGAAACAGCTACCGAGCCACCATAAGCAAGTTGGAAGCCCAGGTCAGGGAAATCAAGTTTGAAAACATTCTACATACTGCCACAATTTAAGGGGAGAAAAATGGATTAGCCCAAGAAAATGAAGTTCTCCGGGCCCAGATACAGGAATTAAAAACAACTGCTAAGAACCTAGAGAGAAGCAGAACTGATGAAAGGCTTATCAACAGTCTGAGGCATAAAGTGTGAAGCTATGGGAATGATCTAGACAAAGCTGAAGAAGAACTGGCCGGAGTTTGGGCAAGATTAACAAGAAGTGCAGAGGAAAGAACAGAGTTTGTCCAGAGACTGAAAAGGAAATATGACCAGGAAGTCATAGGCTTGAAGTAAAAGCTGGTCGTCCTCGAGAACGAAACGGCCAAATAGGAAAAAAGATTAAGACAGAGAGGGAACAGTGCTATGCCATGATGGCTCAGTTGGAAAAAGAGTTGCAACAATGGCAAGAGCAGAGTCACAAACACGCCCAGACTTTAGAGGCGATATCCCAGCAAATGGGGCACCTACTTCAAGAAAAAGGTGTCATCAGGCGAAGGGTCCAAGAGATAGCTGACTACATCGTCACCAAATGCCAAGAATGCGAAGATTTGACTTGGACCACCTTCTTCTCAGCGGTTATGATCTTCGTCCACAAGATAATGGACGACCTTTACCGCCTCCAGCAAGACATAGAACGCAGGGTCGTGGAAAGGCCGAATGATGCCCCACCGACCCCTGGAGCAACGGAAGCGCTGATGTATTTTTTATGTTTTTCGAGTCTGTATTTCATTTTTCTAGTTGTAGTCATGTCCAAGTCCACAGTAGTCTTTATAAAATATGTGTCGAGTCTGTTTTGCAAACTTTGAAATTCCAAAAGTAGGTTACAAGTTTTCTGTAATCAGAAGTGTTCTATTTAATGAATGAAAATTTTGAGAATGAAGCTTTTAGAAAAATATGTATTTCGGTCCTTTGGGTTTTGCTAGCATGAACTACGTGATGATCTGATTCACGCGGCGCCGTGTTACGTAGGCATTCCACATAGGATTCGACCATAACCATAAGAAAAGAAATTGAGCGATGAATAAAAGAGCGGAAACAATAACAGAAGAAGGGTAAGAATGATAAAAAGGGAAAATCCGAGAAATAAAGCCGGGATGAAGTACACAACTGTTGCAAAAACATATAGAAAAGCGTTTAAATTGCTCAGGTGCATTGCATACCTCAACCGTGCGATCGCCTATGTGATAAATGCTTCAACCTAACATTTTGTTGGTTCAATCTTAAAGGTATTTTTAGGTGGTTGGTTTTGCGGTAACCTGGCTTCCCATCCTTACTTCACTAGATCAAAAGGGAGCATAGAAATGACGTCTGAAAGTCACTTGCCAATCGCCAACTCTTCCGTGGAAGACCTAAATCTAGCCATCCCAATGTCTGAGTCAGCAACAGCTGAAGAGAACAGGACTCTGTGTTGCCGCATGCTGGAAATGTGGGACGCATGGTCCAATGGTAAGGAACCACCCAGTACCATCCCGGGTTTCCCAGAGATAATTCCCAGGGCAGGCGGGACATCCAACATCCCCATAAGCTACTCAGCCACGCCGTTTGGATATCCAACTATGTCGGCTCACTGTGCTGGAAGGCCTTCTAAGGTTCGCCCCCATGCCCTGTTTTCCGGTGTGTCTTCCAATATCTTCACCGCACCACTAATCTCTGCCACGGCTCCGCCGACTATCTCTAGACCAAGTTTCGAGCCGCCAGCATTCACATTCCAAACACCGTCTGTCCATCTGGATACCGCTCATATTACTCCCAATGCATATCCCCAACAACCTTAGCTTGAGGTCACTTTAGGACAAGATAAGAAAGGCCTCGAGCACGAAGAAATAACTCAGAAAATGAAGAGTATTGAACAGAGCCTCAAGAATATACAGGGGTTGAGCGGGCAGAAAAGCGTCGCCTATGCATATTTGTGCATGTTCCCGCACGTCCACTTGCCTCTTGGGTTTAAAACCCCCAAGTTCAAAAAATATGACGGACATGGGGACCCCATAGCTCATCTGAAAAGGTACTGTAACCAGCTCCAGGGAGCAGGTGGGAAAGAGGAACTTCTCATGGCATATTTTAGAGAAAGCTTGACGGGAATTGCATCAGAATGGTACATGGACCAGGATACATCCCGCTGGCACATATGGGATGACCTGGCACGGGACTTTTTCCGGCAATTCCAATATAATGTGGACATCGCTCCCGATAGGAACTTGCTATCCAATCTCAAAAAGAAACCCTCAGAGAGTTTCAGAGAGTACGCCATCAAATGGCGCGAGCAGGCCTCCAGGGTCAAACCTCCGATGGATGAGGTTGAACTGGTCAGCGTCTTTATACAAGCATAGGAAGCTGATTACTTCCAAAATATGATGTTCGCCATGGGCAAACCATTTGCGAAAGCAATCAAAATTAGGGAAATGGTGGAGAATGGTCTACAAACTGGCTGCATCCTGAGCCAATTTGCCATAAGAGCAACTTTCTAGGCTATCCAAAGCGGATCCGGGAGTGCAGCCAACAGAAAAAAGAAACAAGAAGGGGCCATGATGGTTGCCGATGTCAGGAAGCCTCGACAATACCCACGTCCATTTCCCAAAGCTTCCCAACATTACTATCCTCACCAAGACGCAGCTTATGCTACGCCCCCTCTTCCCTATGCGGTAATGAACGCTCAACCACATCCCAGGCCGCAACAACAATACAATCAGAATAGAGCTCCACCTCCGAGAAACAACCATCCTCCCCCAGCTCCATATAATCCACGCCCTCCCCAAAACTACCCGTACAACACCTACCCCCGTGAACCACCAAGGAAACCCAACTTCACTCCTATCGGGGAGCCGTATTCAAGCCTTTTCCCAAAATTAGTCCAGATGGGGCTTCTACAACCCATACCTCCGACCAACGAAAAACCCAACATCAGCATCATACAAGCAGGGAACCAATTGTGCCTACCATTCCGGAGCAGGAGGGCATGACATGGAGGAGTGTTGGACCCTCAAAAGGGCCGTAGAAAGCCTTATAGAACAAAAGAAAGTGGTTTTAAGGGACGAAGAAGCTCACAATATGATGAACAATCCACTGCCCACTCACAATCATGGGCCTGTCATCGGCATGATTTGCGAGGACCAGGATTTTGATCCAGCTCTAAAGGCCATCATCGCCATCGCAGATGTGGACAGAAAACCCAAGGCGGCACCCAAACCAGTCAAGGAGATGAAGAAGAGTAACCCTGTCCCCCAGGTCACGGAAAAGGCTGAGACTGAAACAAATAGGGGACCCTCTAAAGACGTTGTCCTTTACATCCCCAAGGCACACGGGAAGGAACAAAGTGTGTTGATCCCTCCCAGAAGGTTACAATTCAACAAGGCAATAATGAATGGCCCAAAAATGTACGTGCCGAAAGGGACGTATGTGGCGCGGGGGCAAATAATTTCACCAAGGCTGAATGAGCCCGTGGTTATTAGCCGCGCATCGCAAACTCCCATGAAGAATACTATTGTCGTCCCCTGGAATTACCACAGGACGGTGGTGACGCATAAAGGGAAAGAGATTACTGGGGAAATAGGCGATATAAACTCATCAGAGAAATACCTCGACCCGGAAGAACTAAACAAAAGTAAGCTGAAACGCTTTCCGCCTAAAATGCCGATCAGTGCCGGAGAGGCAGAAGAATTCTTCAAGAATATGAAAATCATTGAATACGCCATAATCGAGGAGCTCAGAAATTCCCCCACTCAGGTCTCACTCCTATCATTGCTGGTAAATTCAAACGACCATCAGAAAAACCTAATCAAAACCCTTAACGAAGCATACGTTCCGGCCAACACCACAGTTGAGCAAATGGAAAGAATGGCAGAACGACTTTTTGAAGTCAACCGGATCTCATTCAGCAAGAATGACTTCCCCCCGGAAGGGGCTGCCCACAACAAAGCTCTCCACCTAACTGTTAAATGTGAGGGTTACTATGTGAAAAGGGTTATGATGGACAGTGGATCTGGGGTTGATATTTGCCCTCTATCAACCCTACAACGAATGGAGATCGGGACTAAGAGAATCAGTCCCAACAATGTGCATGTCCGTGCATTCGATGGTATCAAGAGAGACATGATCGGGGAGATTGATTTGGTCTTGACAATCGGCCCTGTAGATTTCGAAGTGACATTCCAGGTCATGGATATAGATACTTCCTACAATTATATCCTCGGAAGGCCTTGGATCCATGCAGCAGGGGCAATGCCATCTATTCTCCACCAGATGGTTAAATTCGAATATGAGGACCAGGAAATCGTGGTCCATGGGGAAGATGAGCAATCTATTTACAGGGACCCGGTAGCCCCATGCCTGGAAGCAAGAGAGGGCAGCGAGCACATAGTCTACCAAGCTTTCGAGATTGTGGTTGCGGACCAGCATGAGGAAGGAACCCCGTGCCCTCAACCCTTCCTATCACACACGTCAATTATGGTCGCCAACGACATGATTAAACATGGGTACACACCTGGAAAAGGGCTCGGGGTGTCCTTGCAACGCATTAAAGAACCCGTCACTTTGCCTACCAATAAAAAAAAAATTGGCATAGGGTTTCAAGATACCCCCGACGATGAACAATGGGCTGACCAACGTAAGAAAAATGGTTGGGTATTGCCTCAGCCGATCCCGCACATCACTGCATCATTTATCAAGCCAAAATACGTGGAGGAAGAGGAAGAGGCTTTCACGGCCGAAGAAATAGAAGAAATATGCAGAGCAATGAGGCAGATGTTGTATGAGGCCCATATGGTCCAACCAGGAGAAGACTCCAGCACTGCCGAAGTACAATATATGGGACCTGACGCCAGGTTGCAAAACTGGAAGGCTACTCCATTCCCCGTCAGGCGAGAGTCCCGGTAGTTCAGCTTTTGCCATCCTTTCTGCACTATGAGTTATTTCAGGGTGTAACTCAAGTGTTTTTAAATTTTTGCCTTTAAATTTCGATGTAAACCCTCGTATGTTCAAATTCAATGAAATGAAATCAAAATTTCATCGTCTACTATTCTTTCTGATTTTTGTTTACTTTTCTTATTTTTTCAGTCCTAATAATGCGGCTTTAAAAAACATGACATGCTTGCAGACTTCATGCTCTGATCTTACTACACAGCCTAACCTCGAAATAGTGAATCAAAAAACTGGAATATGACGAAGAAGAGGCTTTTAGGGAAATAAATCGAGAATTGGAATAGTTCGAGAATAAGCCTAAGACAAACTTAAACAAAATGGAACCCGTTAAATTGGGCAATGAAGAAGAGATTCGAGAAACCATGATAAGCGTCCACACGGATGAAGAGACTAGAGACGTCTTGATTCAACTCCTATTTGAATTCAAAGACGTATTTGCTTGGTCCTACGACGACATGCCCGGACTAAGTATGGACTTGGTGGTACACAAATTGCCAACCTACCCCGGTCATCCACCTGTCCAAAAAAAGCAGAGAAAATTTAAAACAGACATGAGTGACAAGATCAAAGAAGAGGTCGCTGAACAACTAAAGGTTGGAGTAATCCGAGTGGTCCAATACACCACCTGGCTAGCCAATGTGGTTTCGGTGCCTAAAAAGGACGGAAAGGTCCGAGTATGTGTCGACTACCGGGATCTAAATAAAGCCAGTCCATACACATCCTAGTTGACAATTGTGCCAAACATGAGGTACAGTCTTTTATCGATTACTATGCCGGATATCACCAGGTGTTGATGGATGAAGAGGATGCAAAAAAGACAGCCTTCACTACACCCTGGGGAACGTACTGTTACCGGGTCATGCCATTTGGTTTAAAGAACGTTGGGGCAACTTATATGAGGGCCATGACCGCCATATTTCACGACATGATGCATCAGGAGATTGAGGTGTACGTGGATGATGTGATCATTACGTCCATAACCCAAAATGACCACGTGCAGCATTTGAGGAAATTCTCCGAATGCCTGCGCAGATATGATTTGAAATTAAACCCAGTCAAATGCGCTTTCAGAATTCCATCCAGAAAATTACTGGGATTTATAGTCAGTCGACGGGGCAGCGAGCTGGACTCAACAAAGATAAAATCTATTCGGGATCTCCCACCCCCAAGAACCAAGAAGGAAGTCATGAGTCTGTTGGGTAGGTTGAATTACATCAGCAGGTTCATCGCTCAGTTGACCTCCACATGCGAGCCTATATTCAAGCTATTGAAAAAAGATGCGGCCATCAAATGGACAAACGAGTGCCAGGACGCTTTTGACAAGATCAAAGAATATATGTCAAATCCTCTAGTGTTAGTCCCACCGCAACCAGGGAGACCTCTGTTCCTATACCTGACGGTGCTAGAAAACTCCTTTGGGTGTGTTCTCGGGAAACACGATGCAACCGAGAAGAAAAGCAGGCCATTTATTACTTAAGTAAGAAGTTCACAAGCTACGAAGCCAAGTATTCTCAGTTAGAAAGGACTTGTTGCGCTCTAACTTGGGTCGCTCAGAAGCTCCGACATTATTTATTGGCTTATACCACTGACCCCATCACGAGGCTGGATCCTTTGAAATACATATTCCAAAAGCCAATGCCCACCGAGAGATTAGCGAAATTGCAAATCTTGCTCACGGAATTTGATATTGTCTATGTCACTCGCACAGCTATGAAAGCTCAAGCATTGGCCGATCATCTAGCTGAAAATCCGGTTGATGATGAATACCAACCCTTGAGCACTTATTTTTCGGATGAAGAAATCAACTCCGTCGAAATAATCTCGGAAGACGCTGACCCCTGGAAAATGTTCTTCGACGGAGCAGCCAATGAGAAAGGTATTGGGATAAGGACAATCTTGATTTCACCCACAGGACAACACTACCCAGCCACGGCCCGCCTCCGTTTCTTCTGTACAAACAATACTGCTGAATATGAAGCTTGTATAATGGGCCTGAACATGGCCATTGACATGGATGTAGAAGAGTTGTTGATCACGGGGGACTCTGATTTGATCATTAAGAAGGCTCAAAGAGAGTGGGAAACTCGGGATGTTAAAATCTTTCCCTACAGACAGCATGTGGAGAATCTTAGTAAGCGATTAAAGTCGTGGAGTTCAGATATATTCCTCGGTGCCATAATGAGTTAGCTGATGCGCTGGCCACCCTAGCTGTAATGTTGTCCTATCTGGGTAATGTTCGCATAGACCCATTGGAGATCCAAATCAAGGAAAGACATGGTTATTGCAACACGGTCGGAGTAGAACCCGAAGTCCAACCATGGTATCATGATATTAAAAGATTTTTCAAGGCAAGAGAATATCCCGAGCAAGCCAATGGAGACCAAAAGAGAACCATCTGAAGGCTTGCCAGCAGTTTCTTCCTAAGTGGGGAAGTATTGTATAAAAGGATTCCCGATCTAAATCTGTTAAGATGTGCAGACGCCAAAGAAGCCGAAAGGATCATGGGTGAGGTCCATTAAGAAGTATACGGTCCCCACATGAATGGGTATGTCCTCGCAAAGAAAATCTTGTGGGCTGGATATTATTGGATGACCATGGAGAAAGATTGTTTCGGTTTCGTCCGGAAGTGCCATAAGTGTCAAATACATGGCGACCTAATCCATGCACCACCATCAGAACTGCATCCTATGTCAGCACCTTGGCCATTTTTTGCCTGGGGAATGGCTATCATTAGGCCAATCGAGCCAAGGGCCTCAAACGGGCATAGATTCATTTTGGTTGCTATTGATTATTTCACAAAATGGGTCGAGGCCGTCACGTTCAAAGTTATCACTAAGAAAGTGGTGGTGGATTTCGTGCATGCTAATATCATCTGTCGTTATCATTACCGAAAATGCCGCGAATCTAAATAGTAAATTGATGAGGGAGGTATGTGAACAGTTCCAGATAACACACCACAACTCGACCCCTTACCGGCCCAAAGCCAATGGCGCCGTTGAAGCGGCAAACAAAAAAATCAAGAAAATTCTCAGGAAAATGATTCAAACATCCAGGCAATGGCATGAAAGTTGCCTTTTGCATTGTTGGGATATCACACGACCATGCGCACATCGGTTGGAGCTACCCCTTACCTATTGGTTTATGGCACTGAAGCCGTAATACTCGCTGAAGTCGAATTCCTTCCCTTCGGACTACTGTCGAAGCAGAAATTGAGGACAATGAGTGGGTCAAGACCCGACTGGAGCAGTTAACTCTAATTGATGAGAAAAGAATGGCCGCAGTGTGCCACGGACAATTATACCAGCAAAGAATGAGCGCTTATAACAAGAAAGTGCGACCTAGGAACTTCGAAGTAGGGCAAGTCGTTTTAAGACGTATCCTCCCGCACCACAAAGAAGCGAAAGGAAAATTTGCCCCAAACTGGAAAGGTCTGTACATCATAAGGAGATTGCTACCAAAAGGAGCGTTATACCTGGGGGACATCGAAGGAAATGACCCTGAAACGTCTGTCAATGCGGATGCCGTCAAAAGGTACTATGTTTGATCCTCCATATATTTTCAAATGTTCTCTGCTTGAGATGATGAAAGCTTTCATTCTCGCTACCCAAACACCATTAACCCTTTTGCAAACCCTTTGAGCCGGTTACTCTTCTTTCATTACCCTCTTTGGAACCCAAAAGTGTTATTGGAAAACCAAAAAAAAGAGAACAAAAAAATCAAAACAAAAATGTTTCCCTGAACTACGTTCGACTTGATTCCGAAAGGATACGTAGGCATCCTCTCCCTGGGGTTCACTCACACCAAAATAAAAATCCACATTTCCCCAAGAGTTTAAGCTGGGGCAAGTGTTAAGATTCGGCAATTTCGCCGAAGAGGTTCCAAATTTGTAATTCAATACAAATTTTTCTCACCAAAAACCTATTCAAGTCCTTCTGATCAATTGGTAAACATGCTTAAAGTTGGAGGATACAGTGTCGAATCTGATGCAAGAAAATGAGAGAAACAAAATGAGAGAGTCTTATCGGTGAAACCCCACACGGGCACCGTGAGGCGACGGTAAGTAGAGAAATTAAATGTGAGAGAGGCTTGTTAGTGAAAACTCGCAAAGAGCACTACAAGGAGATGGTGAGAAGAGAAATGAGAGAGGTTAGTTGGTGAAAACCCGCAAAGGGCGCCACTGATCGAAAAGGATAATGGGTCACCGACATGGACGCAGTCCAGGGCAAGGTTTCTCAATCTCGAGGTAATAATTGTGATGAATTTCTGAGAGTCGGACGGTTTACACGGATCAGGCATCCAGTCCAAAGGGCATGTCATGTTCATTGATGTCCGCATGCACTCCAGATAAGTCTTTCTTTCCTTTCCCCGAAAGGGACACCTTTTGTTTAAATTTGTTGTCCATTCTGTCGTTTATTTTTCTTTTGAATCCTTTCCTGTCTAACTCTGTACCGAAACTAAGGCAAAGAAAAGATGGCAAGACAGATTTACAGGGCTCTCATTGGACATGGGTCAATATGCAAAAGGCACCCAGCCTCGTCAGGGGCATCGAGTCGATCCCGACTGGCCACAATTGCCGATGATTCAAACTCAAAATCTTGAAAGGAGAAAACCAAATTGAAGTACCCATAAAGGCGAATGAAGTTGAAAGGTTGAGCCCCGCGTGGCTAACCATCTTCGCTAGGTTTGAAAAGCCGAAGTATTGACTTAAAGTTACAATTCGAAGAAAATTCAGAAGTGAAAATCCAATGAAGGCAAAATAAAGTTGGAAAGGATAAGTCCCACATGACTAACCGTCGCAGCAGAATTTGAGGAGCCAAAACTCCCCCCGATACTCTAAAAATTCGAAATAAAAAGCAAGTGAAAAGCCTACAAAGGTAAAACGAAGCCAGAATACTTGATCCCACGTGACCAATTGCCATCCAGAAAGACAAGGTCCCCGGGATTAGAGATGACACCCAATCCCCAACAAACAAGCAAGTGTTTGAGGTCTTCATCAAAAGAACTGAGGTCAAGCAGTCGAAAATCAAGGCCGCAAAACCAACCACCGTTTCAAACTAACGAATTTTTCTTTGTTTGAAGGAAACAGGTGCAACTCGAAAGAAACCATGCAACAAGCAGGTGCAACAAAAAGAAATTTGCGCAAGGGGTAGAGGGAGCTCTGCAGGATTGACTCCAAAGAAAGGGAAGTTTTCTCCAAGAAATCTTTTTCCGCATGCATAAAAATAAAAAATAAAAAAGAAGGAGAGATGAAGAATTGAAGTTGAAAATAACTCAAAGAAGTACGGGGCCTCCAATCCCCAATTACACTTTTCCCCGACGCAGGGTATACACTCTCGTAGTCGATGCCAATCAAGGGTATACACTCCCTGGTTGATGTTTTCTTTCCCAATCAAGGGTATACACTCCCTGGTTGATACTTTCATTTCCAATCAAGTGTATACACTCCCTGGTTGATGTTTTCATTTCCAATCAAGGGTATACACTCCCTGGTTGATGCTTTCATTTCCAATCAAGGGTATACACTCCCTGGTTGATGCTTTCTTTTCCAATCAAAGGTATACACTCCCTGGTTGATTTTCTTTTCCCGACGCAGGGTATACACTCCCGTAGTCGATGCCAATCAAGGGTATACACTCTCTGGTTGATGTTTTCTTTTCCAATAAAGGGTATACACTCCCTAGTTGATGCTTTCATTTCCAATCAAGGGTATACACTCCCTGGTTGATGTTTTCTTTTCCAGTCAAGGGTATACACTCCCTAGTTAATGTCTTATTTTCCAATCAAGGGTATACACTCCCTGGTGGATTTTCTTTTCCTGACGCAGGGTATACACTCCCGTAGTCGATGCCAATCAAGGGTATACACTCCCTTGTTGAAGTTTTCTTTTCCAATCAAGGGTATACACTCCCTGGTGGATTTTCTTTTCCTGACGCAGGGTATACACTCCCGTAGTCGATGCCAATCAAGGGTATACACTCCCTTGTTGAAGTTTTCTTTTCCAATCAAGGGTATACACTCCCTGGTTGATGTTTTCTTTTCTAATCAAGGGTATACACTCCCTGGTTGATTTTCTTTTCCCGATGCAAGGTATACACTCCCGTAGTCGATGCCAATCAAGGGTATACACTCTCTGATTGATGCTTTGTTTTCCAATCAAGGGTATACACTCCCTGGTTGATGTTTTATTTTCTAATCAAGGGTATACACTCCCTGGTTGATTTTCTTTTCCCGATGCAAGGTATACACTCCCGTAGTCGATGCCAATCAAGGGTATACACTCCCTGGTTGATGTTTTATTTTCTAATCAAGGGTATACACTCCCTGGTTGATTTCTTTTGCAACATAGGGTACACAATCCCTAGTTGATTTCATTTTGTAACATAGGGCTCCTAACCCCTACTTGATCCCGCTTTGAGATATAGGGTATCTACCCCCTAGTCTGTAGTAACTTCGGGTGCACCAGTCCCGGCTTTTCATTTCTTTCAATAATGAAGTAGCATAGAATTTGTTACAATAACTCACGAAATTTTCCTAGTGAAAACTGGGGCAGAAAATTTTGTTCATTTGTTTTGATTTTTGTGAAGATTATGTTTCTAGGACATTGGAACTCGAGACGACCAAAAGGAAGAAGTTTCGATCCAAAAAAAAATAACAAAACAAAAAGAAGAAAGAGAAGATTAAATCCAAAAGTGCACAAACGGGGAAGATGTGGACTATTCAGGAAGAGATTGAAGTCATCTGTCCAGTATATCCTGCTTTGATCCCAGGAACGATAAGACAAAACCAGCATCTGCGATTAACAAACACCAGGATCCAAGTCAGAGTCAGCAAAAGATCAAGACTCAAGACCAAATCCTAGATAGGAATCTTGTAATTAGCAGCTGATAGGTTTTAGTTAGTCCTTCATTTTGTACTTGGGTGTAATAAGGAGATCAGCAGCAGTAACAGCAGCAACCACAGTGAATCACAGTTACCCGGTAGTCCCAGCTACCAAAATTTCTAGAACTACATTGACCTGATTCCTTTATAGCCAAGGATATGTAGGCAACCTTTGAAGCAGGGTTCGGTCAAACTTTTATAAAATGCTTCACTTGGAGTATTTGAAGAGGTAAAAGTTGTTCATAACTGCTCAATTTATCTTTGCCCGGAAACTCTTCGTGTTTCCGAGCAAAGAGGGGCAGCTGTGAGCATGTAATTTTTCACCTACTAAATACTCCGACAAAATTAGATAAGTAAATGATCTTATAGATTTGGTTGAATTTTAGTGTTAATTGTGAATTGTTTTGCATCGTATATTTAAAATTCGTCTTTTAAAATTATTTTTAATTGCATAATTAGGTGCATCATTATTATCAAAGAATTATGAATTCATTTATAAATAATCGAATTAAGTAGCAAACAAATGATTATTATTTGAGGTAATGTAGTTTTGATAACTCATTGCTAAAATTAATCATTTTTTTATATGACAAAACTATAGATTTAATTAGGAGTATTGAATTAATTGTTTTATTCTTAATTAATCTATAGTTAGACAAGATAAAGACGAAATTGATTATTGCATCTTTTAAATTTAATTAGGTTTGATTTTAATTAGATTAATTAGTTTAAAATTAAGCTTATAATGTTAAAAATCGGACCTGGGCCAAGAAGGACCCAGGCCCAATTCTTTATTGACACCACCCAAACGACCCAGCCCAATACACCTTTACCCGGCCTGCCCCAACACCCATCCCAAACAACCCCGTTTCATCCCCTCAAGCCTCCTGGTCGTTGGATCTTATTGATCCAGCAGTCCTAAACTAAGGACCCCTAAGTATAAAGCTGTCCAAACCCTACCCCCAGACCCCATTCGAACTCAAAGCCTTACACCCCCACCCCATAGACCCTCTCTTTCTTCTAATCTGGTGCAAGCAAATGAGAGAAACAAAATGAGAGAGTCTTATCGGTGAAAACCTACACGGGCACCGTGAGGCGACGGTAAGTAGAGAAATTAAATGTGAGAGAGGCTTGTTAGTGAAAACTCGCAAAGAGCACTACAAGGAGATGGTGAGAAGAGAAATGAGAGAGGTTAGTTGGTGAAAACCCGCAAAGGGCGCCACTGATCGAAAAGGATAATGGGTCACCGACATGGACACAGTCCAGGGCAAGGTTTCTCAATCTCGAGGTAATAATTGTGATGAATTTTTGAGAGTCGGACGGTTTACACGGATCAGGCATCCAGTCCAAAGGGCATGTCATGTTCATTGATGTCCGCATGCACTCTAGATAAGTCTTTCTTTCCTTTCCCCGAAAAGGACACCTTTTGTTTAAATTTGTTGTCCATTCTGTCGTTTATTTTTCTTTTGAATCCTTTCCTGTCTAACTCTGTCCCGAAACTAAGGCAAAGAAAAGATGGCAAGACAGATTTACAGGGCTCTCATTGGACGCGGGTCAATATGCAAAAGGCACCCAGCCTCGTCAGGGGCATCGAGTCGATCCCGACTGGCCACAATGGCCGATGATTCAAACTCTAAACCTTGAAAGGAGAAAACCAAATTGAAGTGCCCATAAAGGCAAATAAAGTTGAAAGGTTGAGCCCCGCGTGGCTAACCATCTTCGCTAGGTTTGAAAAGCCGAAGTATTCCAAATGACTTAAAGTTATAATTGGAAGAAAAGTCAGAAGTGAATAGCCAATGAAGGCGAAATAAACTTGGAAAGGTTAAGTCCCACATGACTAACCGTTGCAGCTGAATTTGAGGAGCCAAAACTCCCCCCGATACTCTGGAAATCCGAAATAAAAAGCAAGTGAAAAGCCTATAAAGTCAAAACGAAGCCAGAATATTGGATTCCACGTGACCAATTGCCATCCAGAAAGACAAGGTCCCCGGGATTAGAGATGAAACCCAATCCCCAACAAACAAGTAAGTGTTTGAGGTCTTCATCAAAAGAACTGAGGTCAAGCAGTCAAAAATCAAGGCCGCAAAACCGACCACCGTTTCAAACTAACGAATTGTTCTTTGTTTGAAGGAAACATTTGCGACTCGAAAGAAACCATGCAACAAGCAGGTGCAACCAAAAGAAATTTGCGCAAGGGCTAGAAGGAGCTCTGCAGCATTGACTCCAAAGAAAGGGAAGTTTTCTCCAAGAAATCTTTTTCCGCATGCATAAAAATAAAAAAAAAGAAGGAGAGATAAAGAATTGAAGTTGAAAATAACTCAAAGTAGTACGGGGCCTCCAATCCCCAATTACACTTTTTCCCGACGCAGGGTATACACTCCCGTAGTCGATGCCAATCAAGGGTATACACTCCCTGGTTGATGTTTTCTTTTCCAATCAAGGGTATACACTCCCTGGTTGATGTTTTCTTTTCCAGTCAAGGGTATACACTCCCTGGTTGATGACTTATTTTTCAATCAAGGGTATACACTCCCTAGTGGATTTTCTTTTCCTGAAGCAGGGTATACACTCCCGTAGTCGATGCCAATCAAGGGTATACACTCCCTGGTTGATGTTTTCTTTTCCAATCAAGGGTATACACTCCCTGGTTGATGCTTCCTTTTCCAATAAAGGATATACACTCCCTGGTTGATTTGCTTTTCCCGACGCAGGGTATACACTCCCGTAGTCGATGCCAATCAAGGGTATACACTCTCTGATTGATGCTTTCTTTTCCAATAAAGGGTATACACTTCTTGGTTGATGTTTTATTTTCCAATCAAGGGTATACACTCCCTGGTTGATTTCTTTTCCAACATAGGGTATACAATCCCTAGTTGATTTCATTTTGCAACATAGGGCTCCTAATCCCTAGTTTATCCCCCATTGAGATATAGGGTATCCACCCCCTAGTCTGCAGTAACTTCAGGTGCACCAGTCCTGCCTTTTCATTGATTTTAATAATGAAGTAGCATAGAATTTGTTACAATAACTCACGAAATTTTTCTAGTGAAAACTGGGGCAGAAAATTTTGTTCGTTTGTTTTGATTTTTGTGCAGATTATGTTTCTAGGACATTGGAACTCGAGACGACCAAAAGGAAGAAGTTTCGATCCAAAAAAAATAACAAAACAAAAAGAAGAAAGAGAAGATTGAATCCAAAAGTGCACAAACGGGGAAGATGTGGACTATTCAGGAAGAGATTGAATCATCCGTCCAGTATATCTTGCTTTGATCCCAGGAACGATAAGACAAAACCAGCATCTGCGATTAAAAAACACCAGGATCCAGGTCAGAGTCAGCAAAAGATCAAGACTCAAGACCAAATCCTAGATAGGAATCTTGTAATTTAGTAGCTGATAGGTTTTAGTTAGTCCTTCGTTTTGTACTTGGGTGTAATAAGGAGATCAGCAGCAACCACAGTGAAATCACAGTTACCCGGTAGTCCCAGCTACCAAAATTTCCAGAACAACACTGACCTGATTCTTTTATAGCCAAGGATATGTAGGCAACCTTTGAAGCAGGGTTCGGTCAAACTTTTCAAAAACGCTTCACTTGGAGTATTTGAAGAGGTAAAAGTTGTTCATAACTGCTCACTTTATCTTTGCCCGGAAACTCTTCGTGTTTCCGAGCAAAGAGGGGCAGCTGTGAGCATGTAATTTTTCACCTACTAAATACTCCGACAAAATTAGATAAGTAAATAATCTTATGGATTTGATTGAATTTTAGTGTTAATTGTGAATTGTTTTGCATCGTATATTTATAATTCGTCTTTAAAAACTATTTTTAATTGCATAATTAGGTGCATTGTTATTATCGAAGAATTATGAATTCATTTATAAATAATTGAATTAAGTAGCAAACAAATGATGATTATTTGAGGTAATGTAGTTTTGATGACTGATTGCTAAAATTAATCATTTTTTTATATGACAAAACTATAGATTTAATTAGGAGTATTGAATTAATTGTTTTACTCTTAATTAATCTATAGTTAGACAAGATAAAGACGAAATTGATTATTGCATCTTTTAAATTTAATTAGGTTTGATTTTAATTAGATTAATTAGTTTAAAATTAAGCTTAAAATGTAAAAATCGGACCTAGGCCAAGAAGGACCCAGGCCCAATTCTTTATTGACACTACCCAAACGTCCCAGCCGAATACACCTTCACCCGGCCTGCCCCAACGCCCATCCCAAACGACCCCATTTCATCCCCTCAAGCCTAACTGGTCGTTGGATCTTAATGATCCAACAGTCCTAAACTAAGGACCCCTAAGTATAAAGTTGTCCAAACCCTACCCCCACACCCCATTCGAACTCAAAGCCTTACACCCCCCTCCCCCCCACAGACCCTCTCTCTCTTCTATATAACCAAACCCTAGCCGCCCTAGGATTCCCACCTTGATCCGCCCACCGGAAATTGCCTACCGGTGGCAGGACGACCACAAATCAGGACCAAATTTCACCCAGACCATCCTCTCTTTACCCTCAACCACACCCCACCGTTGGTTTCCTTAAATCACATCCAAAAATCTCCAATTTCAGATCTAAAAAAATCTGAAACCCTAAAAACCCATGTCCAGCCGATTCAAGAACAACTAATGGCTCAAAGCTACATGAGTCAATAGCTCTCGATGAGAGCTATTGATTCATGTGGGTTTGGATCATTTCCAAACCCCGTTGGGATCCGGCCAAGTCCGACGACTTTAATTTTTCGGCTAAATCCCTTTAAACGGGTATTCCCTTTTCTTTTTATCTGTTTCTATCATATTACTACGAAGAATCATGTAAATATGGATTGTTCGGTCACTGTTGTTCTTTGTTTTTATTTAGGTTAGCCTTTTCTTTTTCTTATTATTCAGTCCCTGTCTGTTTCTTGTTTAATCCAAGACCATGAATATTTCATCTTTGATAATTATTGTTCTTGTTACTGTTAGGTCTAGACTTTGTTTACTCTTTCATTGTTCTTTCATTGTTCATGTTTGTTTCCTTGATGAGTTAAACTCTGTGACAAGACTGTTTTGGTTAAATCTTCCCATTAATTAGTAATAGGGTTTCTTGGCAATTATGTTTATCGGCGTAGTTTGATTTACCACTGTGTGCATTGTTTCTATGATCCCCTGCCTCGTTTGATTAGATTAGTTGATTGTTTTTGTTCATGCTAATAAGCATGTAGTTGTTAGGATTTACTATTTTCCTTAGGCATGATTATCTATGTTGATTAATTGATTAGTGGTTTACTTGAGTTTGTTAAATTAGGATAGTCGATTAATTAGGCTAGTACTCGATTTTGAACCAGTGAATGGTCATGAATCAGTCTAGGTGACCAAATTTCTGGAAAAATACTTAGGTTTAACAGTTAATTAAGTCTCTGATTTTAGTAAAAGACAATTAGGTTTAGTTAACTGAGGTAAACCAATTAACTTAGGTCTAAGGGACTAAATTAATCAACCTAAATTAATCCACAAGCTATTAAACTAGAATTAGCACCTAATGATGAAATTAAACCTAGTTAACTAATGAGTATGGTTGGAAACCAACTCTAGGAACCTAATCGACAAACCCTTAACTAACTAACCTAATCCTAGTTAAGAATGACTATTAATTAACTAAAGTGAGATGATTAAGATTAACTCACTAGAGTTAAGAGTAACCCCAAGTAAACCTAACACTGGTTACCTAAAGGGTAACCTTCTAGACTTGTGAAATCAGATTTTTAAGGATATTAGGGTCATTTTAAGGGATGAAAGCTTCTGGAATAGGGGTAGTTGTCCCAAAGGATAAGGGTGACAGCTGTCCTAGTTCAGTTTCAGCTAATTTTGGATGAGGAATATGCCAAAGCATATCCTATCCCCAAGCCTCCTATAAATAGACCCCCCCTTTAGAATATGAAGGACCTTCTTTTTTTTTTTCGGAAAAACTTTGGACACTCTGAAAAAGACTCTCTTCTAGCTGCTGAAAAAGACATAAATACTTTCCATTCGAAAACAAAAGGTTCCCAAAAAGAAAAGTATTATTTGAAAAGAAAAATTCTGATTTCCTTTTTGAAAACAAGTCCACAACTAAATGGCCTAGCCCAGCTGCTATCTTCTCTTTTTGGATTTCTGATTTCTGGAAGTTTTCTTCAAACATTCATACTCAAAGATTTCTAGGTTAATTCTTGCTGGACTGTTTGGTTTTGTCCCTGGGTTTTCTGTTTGTTGTTGCTGAATTCTCTTCCTTCTTGCTGATTGTTGTTCATACTTGACCTTTATTTGGTCAAGTATTTTTGTTGTTTTTCTTCCTCTTTAAAGGTATGTAACAGTGAACCTTTAGATAAAATTAATTGTGCTGAAATTGTTGATTAGTGTTGTGTTTATGTTAAGCTTGCATGAATCTGAATCTTCCTCTCCTCCATTCTTGATATAAAAACTGAAGTAAGGTTACTATTATTTGAATGTATGTATATAATTCCTGGAATTAGTTTGATTATTTGTTAAGCTTCTGTCAATACATTTAGCATTGGGTAGTTAGATGTTAATTTTATGCTTAGCATATTAAGGTAATTTGCACTAGGGTATATGAGTTTGATTCCTCAATCTCAAACCAACCCCATGATGAGTGCACAAATATTATCATGGTTGGTTGAACCCCTCAAAAGGGTACAAAGTATGTAGTTAAAAAGGCATTAGAGTTGAGGAATCTGAACCTCTAAATGGTCAGGTTCATCCTCTAGAATGCCTAAATAATCAAAGTTTCTATATAGTTTATAATTTATGTTATTAATAGCACTAGGGTAGATGAATCTGACTCCGTAATAGTCAAATTCACCCCCTTGATAGTGCCTAAACAGTAGCTTAGGGTGTTGAAAATCACCCTTTATGGATAAGAAGTGGGTAATGAAAAGGCTCCTAGGGAAAAGAATCTGAATCCCTTAATATGATCAGATTTATTCTCTAAAACATGCCTAAAAATCAAAGTCATAGTAAAGTATGAGTCGAAAGTCACAAAAGATGACCTCTATGGAATTGAATCTGACCCCTTTTATGGTCAGATTCAGTCCATAAAAAAGGCAGGAACTTGTTCTGTTAAAGTGGTGTAAAACATCATCAAGGTTGAGTCTAACCTCCTTTATGGTATGACTCATCCTATAAATGTCTGAAGGTCTGTTGTTACTACTGTCCAAATAGCAAAATTTTGGACTTATAGTTTTAGATTAAAAGATGCTCTTATTTGTGTTTCCGTGGTCACTGAAGAGACTCAGTAAGCAAGTTTCCATATAAATTTAGACTTAGTTTTGTGTTGGCATTATGGGATTAAAGTCTGACCCATCCATGGCCAGGGTGACACCAAACAAATTCATAAATAACTCTTTTTTTAGTATAGTTCAGCACAGCATCATCAGGTTTAAACTTGACCTCTTTTCATGGTCCTGTTTGGTCTGGTGGATGCATAGAACACCCAATTATTTGGGGTGTTCCACAGATTACGAAAGAGGTCTCGCATGTACAACCTCAAAAGAATTCAATTCAGACAACTAGCTTGAAGTCGCCATTTTAGTTTTCCTCTCTTTTGAAAAAATGTATTTGCATAGTAGCAATGATGCTGTAATTCTTCTATGTTGTAATCTAAACTGGACTGTACATTTAATTCTATTTAGTGCTCATACTGATTTTAGAAAAGAAGGCTTTAGCAATGTCAAACTTACACTTTGTGTCCCTGTTTTCTAAAAGTAGCATGATGACAGTAGATAAAAATGGAGTGTATGTTCGAAATTAGCATGCATAGGATTTTACAAACACTTATTGATTTGGAAACAACTATTTCTGATTTTAGTTGTCTTCAATATAAGTCGGAATTATTTAATTACTCTCAGTTCATTCCGCATCTTATAAATTTTCTGAAACCAACGTACGCATATTTTTACGAATGAATTTCGATCCTAGTAACCTGTGTGTTAAACGACCAAATCTGAACTGGTAAAGCTGTTCGCGCTACATTCTTCCTTAAAAAGAAACCACAAAGCAGTTCTAGATTACAAATTCAAAAGCATTTAGAATTAGTATGATCTTGGTTTTAAGACTAATCTGTCCAAAACTTTAAATTTCATTTTTTGATAACTCGCGCCCTCATCACGTGATTTACTTATGTTTAATCTGGTGAATCCTTGATACATATGAGTATGATTTTCCAAACAATGTCCCTCTAATAACTGGAAAACAACATTAAATGTGCAAATTTTCTCCTAATTACCATTCAGAGTGCAATGTTTCTATTTATACTTGTATCTAGTAGTGTTTAGTTCAAATTACACAAATCCCTTCTTGTTCAATAGCCAAACTAGGATTGGCCCAAAAGAGTTGAAATAATTTAGGGCTAAAATGTGGCCATAGCCAAAATATGTTGTCCATTAGGCTAATTAATATCATTTTAGGCAATCCTCTAGGTAGAATGATACCTTTAGTTTGGAAAATTTGGTAAAGAATCAAATATTATTCCAAAATCACCATAATCTACACTCGGGAGTGGCAACTCATGCCCCCGACCCTTAACTCCGAACATTAATAAAATGTACATAGCAACCACTAGTGCATTTCATGTGACGTGATTACCATGTGTTCAAAAACAACAAGTGTACGTCATCGTAACTTGTCCAAGATAAATCCATAAAACGTCTTAATTGATTCTAAAACTAAAATGTTCCTTCAAATAGAAAACATAAAGAATAATCAAACATCACATCAAAAAGGTACTATAAAACCGTCATGACCATAGCCTTGACTACTTAATCTACGCGCGGGTGCGACAACTCATGTCCCCGCCTTCAACTTTAAACTAATAAAAATCACATGTTGTAATTACGGGCATTTCATGTGGCGTAATTGCAATATGTCCAAAAAACAAACAAGTGCGCGCCATCGACTTGTTTCAAGATAAATCCATAAATACTAAAAGCGGCTAAAAGTGAAAAAGGCTAAAAAGAACAATAGGTTTAAAATATGTAAATAATTAGATAATTAGGCCAAATATTAATAGTTAAGCGACCGTGCTAGAACCACGGAATTCGGGAGTGCCTAATACCTTCTCCCGGGTTAACAGAATTCCTTACTCGGATTTCTGGTCGCGGACAAATCAAAACAGAGTCAAAATTTCCTCATTTTGGTATTTTGAAACAAAACGGCATCTCGGAGCATCATCAAAAATCCGGGTGGCAATTCTGAAATAATAATAAGTCCCAAAATCGAATAATATCACTTTAATTGGAAAAACTACCTTATTCACCGGTGAAAAAGGAGGTGTGACATTGACATCAAAGTTCTAAAATTATATTATATTCTTTCTCACAGATGGTGAGGACCCGTACCGGGAGGACCGATGATCAGGAAACTGATCCCCCTAACAGATCCGCCAAAGGCCGGGGTCGGGGTAGAGGACAACCATGCGGTGTAGCCCGAGCACCTGAGATAGTTGTGATAGAGGAGCCCCCAGCAGCTCCAGCTGGAGGGCCGGCACCCCTATTGCTACTACAGCCCTCCAGGAGACATTAGCTCAGTTCATGAGGATTTTCAGTACTCTAGCTTAGGCTAGACTACTTTCGATAGCTCCCGCTACATCTCAGGAGGGAGGAGGGGCACTGACTCCCGTAGCCCGCACTCCTAAGCAAAGGGTTCAGGTTGATCAGTCCTTAGAGTATATTCTTATGCCCCTAGCGGCTCAGATTCACCATGAGCCCAGGGTAGTTGCTTCTGAGAAAGAGCAGCTCATACTTGAGAGGTACAAGAAGTACCACCCACCTACTTTCAGCAGACTAGCTTCAGATGACGCTCTGGGTTTTCTTGAGGAGTGTCATCGTATTCTTCGCACTATGGGCATTGTGGAGACGAGTGGGATTTCTTATACCGCTTTCCAGCTGAGAGGAGCAGCATATTAGTGGTGGCATGCCTATGAGCTGAGTAGTCCAGACGAGGCAGCCTCACTCACTTGGATTCAGTTTTCATAGATGTTCTTGTGTGAGTATTTCCCTCATAGCCTCAAGGATGCTTGGCGCGCAGAGTTTGAGCAGCTGCGCCAGGGTGTTATGACTGTGTTGGAGTATGCGGTTCGTTTCAGTGAGTTAGCTCGACATGCATCGGCTTTGGTTGCCACAGTCAGAGAAAGGGTTCGTTGCTTCATTGAAGGACTCCACCTCAGTATTTGGACCAGTATGTCCAGGGAGTTTGAGATGGATATTATTTATCAGTAGGTAGTGAGTATTTCCAGGAGAGTAGAGGGCATGTTTTCCCAGGACCGAGTGGAGAGAGAGGCCAAGAGGTCTCGAGTGTCTGGTCATTATTTAGGAGCTTGTGCACCAGCAGCACGCCATAGTAGGGGTTTTGTGAGTCGCCCTGTTCATTCAGCTCTTCCAGCAGCCAGCGATGTTCCAGCTCCTACGAGGGGTTGTTTTGAGTGTGGTGACACTCGTCACATGGTTACAGATTTCCCCAGATCCAGGTGGGGTGCACCTCCACATACTTATCAGCCTCAACGTGCTCCACCGGGTCCTCCGGCCATTCTCCCAACTCCAGCTGCCACTCCACCTCCTCAGGCAGCTTGAGGTGGAGGTCGGGGAGGTCGAGGTTCCCCTAGAGGGAGAGGCCAGGCCAGGTACTATGCCCTTCCATCACGTTCAAAGGCCTTCGCTTCAGATTCAGTCATCAGAGGTATCGTCCCTGTCTTTCATAGGGATGCATCAGTACTATTTGACCTAGTCTCTATGTATTCATATGTGTCTTCTTATTTTGCTCCACATTTGGGTATATCTCGAGATTCTTTGAGTTCCCCTATTTATGTATCTACTCCTGTGGGAGATTCTCTCATTGTGGACCGCGTATATCGGTCGTGTTTGATTGCTCTCAGTGGTTTTAAGACCAGAGTCGATTTATTATTACTCAGTAGGGTAAATTTTGATGTTATCTTGGGCATGGACTGGTTGCCGCCCCATTATGCTATTCTTGATTGTCACTGTAAGGCTGTGACGCTGGCTATGCTAGGCTTACCACGATTAGAGTGGAGAGGTACCTTAGCGTATACTCCCCACAGGGTCATTTCATTCTTTAAAGCTCAGTGAATGGTTGAGAAGGGGTGTGATGCGTATTTGACCTACATGAGAGAAGTCAGTATTGATACCCCTACAGTTGAGTCAGTTCCAGTAGTGAAGTATTTCCCTGATGTATTTCCAGCTGATCTTCTGGGCATGCCGCCCGATAGAGATATCGATTTTGGAATTGATTTGTTGTCGGGCCCTCAGCCTATATCTATTCCTCCTTACCGTATGGCTCCTCCTGAGTTTAAGGAGTTGAAGGAGCAGTTGCAGGAGTTGCTTGATAAGGGTTTCATCAGGCCCAGTGTATCACTTTGGGGTGATCCAGTCTTGTTTGTGAAGAAAAAAGATGGTTTTATGTGTATTTGTATTGACTATTGGTAGTTGAACAAGGTTACAGTGAAGAACAGGTATCCTTTGCCTCGCATCGATGATTTATTTTATCAGTTACAAGGTGTCAGGGTGTTTTCCAAGATTGACTTGCATTCTGGTTATCATCAGTTGAAGATTCGGGAGCTGGACATCTCGAAGACTACTTTCAGGACCAGATATGGTCACTATGAGTTTCTCTTCATGTCATTTGGGATGACCAATGCCCTAGCAGCCTTTATGCATTTGATGCACGGTGTGTTCCGACCTTATCTTGATCCCTTCGTCATTGTGTTTATTGACGACACCCTGGTATATTCCCGGTCTCGGGAAGATCATGAGCAGCACCTGAGGACCGTGCTTCAGACTTTGAGGGAGATGAGATCGTATGCAAAATGTTCTACGTGTGAATTCTAGCTTGATTCAGTGGCATTCTTGGGCCACGTAATGTCTTGTGACGGAATCAAGGTAGATCCGAAGAAGGTGGAGGCAGTGCAGAGTTGGCCTAGACCGTCATTAGCTACAGAGATCCGCAGTTTTCTTGGTTTAGCGGGGTACTACCGTCGCTTTGTAGAGGGATTTTCATCTATTGCAGCACCTATGACCAGGCTGAACCAGAAGGGTGCTCCATTCAGGTGGACTGAGGAGTGTGAGGAGAGCTTTCAGAAGCTCAAGACAGCTTTGACTACAACCCCAGTATTAGTATTGCCTTCAGGTTCGGGGTCCTACATTGTCTATTGTGATGCCTCGAGGATTGGCCTTGGAGCGGTATTGATGCAGGACGGTAGGGTGATTGCCTACGCGTCTAGACAGTTGAAGGTGCATGAGAATAACTATCATGTACATGATCTCGAGTTAGCAGCTATTGTTCACACCCTGAAGATCTGGCGTCACTATTTGTATGGTGTTCCTTATGAGATCTACACCGATCACCGGAGTTTGCAGCACTTGTTCAAGCAGAAGGACCTTAATTTTCGTCAACGGAGGTGGTTAGAGCTACTTAAAGACTATGATATCACTATATTGTACCACTCGGGGAAGGCCAATGTATTGGCCGACGCCTTGAGTCGCCGGGCAGAGAGTTTGGGGAGTTTGGCATATCTTCCGGCAGCTGAGAGGCCCTTAGCCTTGTATGTTCGGGCCTTAGCCATCCAGTTCGTGAGATTGAATATTTAAGAGCCTAGCCGGGTATTAGCTTGTGTGATTTCTCAGTCTTCTCTCTATGACCATATTAGGGAGCGCCAGTATGATGATCCTCATCTTCTAGTCCTTCAGGACAGGGTTCGGCGACGTGATGCTAGGGATGTGACTATCGGTGATAATGGCGTGATGAGGATGCAGAGCCGGATCTGTGCGTCCAATGTGGATGGGCTTCGGGATTTGATTTTTGAGGA
This sequence comes from Nicotiana paniculata, assembly GCA_005239505.1. Classification (NCBI taxonomy): domain Eukaryota; kingdom Viridiplantae; phylum Streptophyta; class Magnoliopsida; order Solanales; family Solanaceae; genus Nicotiana; species Nicotiana paniculata. The sequence goes on along the minus strand of ML326134.1, from coordinate 34,926 downwards.
GGCCCACAGCTCGCGGTACTCCATTCATCCGGGCGCCGCAAAGATGTACCACGATTTAAGGCAGCAGTATTGGTGGAGAAGTATGAAGAAGGATATAGTTGGGTTTGTGGTCAAGTGTCTCAACCGTCAGCAGGTTAAATATGAGCACCAGAGACCAGGTGGCTTGCTTCAGAGGTTAGAGATCCCATAGTGGAAGTGGGAGCGGATCACCATGGACTTTGTAGTTGGACTTCCACGGACTTTGAGAAAGTTCGATGCTATTTGGGTGATCATGGATCGGCTAACCAAGTCAGCCCATTTTATTCCAGTGTTGACCACTTATTCTTCAGAGAGATTGGTTGAGATTTATATCAGATAGATCGTCCGCCTTCACGGTATTCTAGTATCTATCATTTCAGACAGAGGTACACAGTTCACATCACGGTTCTGCAGAGCCGTATAGTAGAAGTTGGGTACTAGAGTGGATATGAGTACAACCTTTCACCCTCAGATGGACGGGCAGTCCGAGCGCACGATTCAGATTCTTGAGGATATGCTCAGTGCTTGTGTGATGGAGTTCGGAGGGTCATGGGACCAATTCTTTCCACTTGCAGAGTTTGCTTACAACAACAGTTACCAGTCCAGCATTCAGATGGCACTGTATGACGAATTGTATGGTACGCGGTGCAGGTCCCTAGTGGGTTGGTTTGAGCCGGGCGAGGCCCAATTGTTGGGTACAGATTTGGTCCAGGATACCCTGTATAAGGTGAAGGTGATTCAGAATAGACTTCGCACAGCCCAGTCCAGGCAGAAGAGTTATGCAGATCGGAAGGTTCGTGATTTGGCATTTATGGTTGGAGAACGGGTCTTGCTTCGGGTATCGCCTATGAAGGGTGTCATGAGATTCGTAAAGAAGGGCAAGCTGAGCCCGAGGTTCATTGGTCTTTTTGGGATATTGCGGTTTGTTGGGGAGGTTTCTTACGATCTTGCCTTACCTCCCAGCCTAGCAGGAGTTCATCCGGTATTCCACGTTTCTATGCTCCGTAAGTATCACGGTGATCCGACTCATGTTTTGGATTTCAGCTCGGTCCAGTTGGACAAGGATCTATCTTACATTGAGGAGCCAGTAGCCATTGTGAACAGGAAGGTCAGCAAGCTCAGCTCAAAGAATATTGCTTCAGTAAAGGTCTAGTGGAGGGGTCAGCCGGTCGAGGAGGCGACCTGGGAGACCGAGCGGGAGATGCGGAGAAAATATCCACACCTATTTGAGACTCCAGGTATGTTTCTTGACTCGTTCGAGGATGAATATTTGTTTAAGAGGGGGAGGATGTAACGACCCGGCCGGTCGTTCCGAGAGTTATAGCCCTGTTTTCCCCGTTTATGCTTCTTTGTGTGTTCTTCACCTATATTGAATGGTATCGGGTTGGTTGGTTCAGGCCCGGAGTGGTTTTGGAGTGAAATGAGACGCTTAGTCTCTTTCGAAGTTTAAGTTGGAAAAGTCAACCGGATGTTGACTTATGAGTAAACGATCTCGGGTTGGGGTTTTTATGGCTCGGATAGCTCCGTTGGGTGATTTTGGACTTAGGAGCGTGTTCAGAATGTAATTTGGAAGTCTATGGTAGAATTAAACTTGAATTGGCAAAATTAGAAATTGGGCGATTTCCAGTCGGTAGTGGAGAATTAGATATCGGGGTCGGAATGTAATTAGAGAAGTTGGAGTAGGTTCGTAGAGTCATTTGGGACGTGTGTGCAAAAGTTGTAGGTTATTCGGATGAGCTTTGGTAGGTTTCGGCGTCGTTTGCGGGAATTGGGAGTTTAGGAGTTCTTAGGCTTGAATCTGTGGCTAATTTGGTAATTTGATGTTGTTTTGTGAGTTCCGAGGATCCGACCAAGTTCGTAAATTGACATATAACTTGTTGGTGCCTTTGGTTAGGGTTCCGGAGGCCTCGGGTGTGTTTCGGGGTGAGTTTTGAACAAGTTCGGGCTATTTCGAAACTCAGGTATTTCTTCTGGTGTTTTGCAGTTTCGGACCTCAGCAGAATTTCACGGACCGCGATAGGATTTCGCGGTCAGCGACAGGATTTCGCGTTCAGCAGTGGAGGCTGGCTCCGACCGCATAAGTTTGTTCGCGACCGCAGGAGATTGGGATTTTTGCGGCCGCGGTAGGAATTATGCGGACCGCAGTGAGGGGTGCGCGGCCACGGTGGAAGTCCGCAGACCGCTTGGTGAATATCATAGGGGTGTACTATAAATACGGGGATTAGGAATTTATTTCACATTTTGGACCTAGGGAGCTCGGTTTTTGGCGATTTTTCGAAGGTTTTTCAAGAAATTTATCGGGGTAAGTGATTCTAACTCGGATTTAGCTAATATACATGAATATATCACTGATTTCATCATTTGATTAGTACTTTGAAGTGGAAATTTGGGGAAAATTTTAGAAACTTCATAAAATGAATTTTTGGGATTTGAATGTCGAATCGAAGTCGGATTTTGATAAATTTGGTATGGTTGGACTCGTGAGTGAACGGGTTTCCTAGTTTTATAATTTTTATCGGATTCCAAGTCGTGGGCCCAAGGAGATGTTTTTGGACGTTCTTCCTAATCTAATGCTTTAGCTTCGAATTAATCAGCTAAATTAGTTACTTATAGTTGTATTTACATTATGCAATTGGTGTTATTAGATTTGGGCCATTCGGAGTCGGATACTCGTGGCAAGAGCGTGATATCGGGTTGATTTGAGCGTTCGAGGTAAGTGGCTTGCCTAACCTTGTATTGGGGAACTTTCCCTTAGGATGTTTGGTATTATTTGGTGTGTGAGCGCCTTGTACGTAAGGTGACGAGTACGTACACGGTCTATTGTTGCATAAATCCAGTTTTCCTCCTAAGTCATAAACTGTTTTCACTTATTAAACTGCACTATTATGTTTAATTGCTTAGTTTAGATTAGGAAAGCATGCCTACGTGTTTTAACTGCCTATTTGACATTTTGTGCGACATGCTTAGGTAGATCCCCATTTCCCTTGATTGTGTTTAGTCAACTGTATAACTCGATATCATACCTGTCATTTTATCTTGAAATGCATATTTACTTTGGGACTACGGACGTATTTCGGGAGATCCCCCTGTCTAGCATATTTATTTTTGGACTAAGGACGTATTCTGGGAGATCTCCCAGCGCTGCATATTTATTTTGGGACTACGGACGTATTCTGGGAGATCCCCCAGCACTGCATATTTATTTTGGGACTATGGATGTATTCCGGGAGATCCCCCTGTACTGCATAATCATTTTGAAACTACGGGACGGGATCCCGGGAGATTCTCTATTGTGTTTACTTTGTTTTAAACCGAGGGCTCCCATAACTGTAAAAAAAATTGAATTCCTTAAGTTGTTTTACCGTAAACTTATAGATATCTCTTACTGCTTAATTTATTATATCTACTCCGGTAGGGCCTTGACCTGACCGCGTAGCTACTCGACCGAGGTTAGGCTTGGCACTTACTGGGTACCATTGTGGTGTACTCATGCCCTTCCTGCACATATTTTCGTATGCAGATCCAGGTACGAGCTATCAACCTCGGGGTTAGTGCGTATTGTTGATTCCAGGAGACTTCAAGGTACTTCTGCTCATGTACGCAAATCCTCGAAGTCCCCTTATATTCCCTCGTCTAGAGATTTTCTTTATTTATCTTCAGACTTTTGTATAGAGCCACGTAAATTATAGAAGCTTGTGATTTAGCGACATTCCGGGTCTTGGGAGATTATTTTGTATATGCCGAGTGGCACTATCCTTGTTAATTACAATACATTGTTTTATCTTTTATCGTTGTGTTTTCTTTAAAATTTCCGTAATATTAGGCTTACCTAGTCGTAAAGACTAGGTGCCGTGACGACACCTTTCGGAGGGTTAAATTGGGTCGTGACACATTGATTAGTCATAAATATCTAAAGGTTTTTTTTAAGGCATCATCATCGCCCGTCACGGAGGCCACTTTGTGCGATACTCACATGGCTGAGACGGATGATTATATTCAAGATCCCGACGAGACCATGGTAAGACAAGTTAAATTTTTGTGACTTAACACGTACATTACTAATATATTCATATACTAAAATATCTTATTATTTTGTAGGGTAATGTTGGACCGACGACCCCTTCTACCGAGCATGTCAGCCCTACTGACGATCATGCTGAGCGCATCCTCCGATAAACAGGTGACGTGATAAAGATGATCCTGATAGTGTAGCCGGGCGGAATGGAATGCGCCCCAGGCGAACGGCTGTTTTAAAGCACAGGATGTGGGACACATTGATTTTTTTTATTTTATGTACATATGACATTCAGTAAATAATAACAATAATTTTTATTGTTTACATTATGCGCATTATATTTTTTTTCTTGGGTTCTTTGTTATATTAATACTACAACATAAACACAATCATAGAAATTTAACACAATTTAAATTTGGTACAGTTAATAAAACACATCACACGTAAAACATAAAGATAAAATACTACACTCAACATATACATGTGTTTGTGTAGTCACTATCGCCCATTATTCTCTGCTTCAACCACTTAAATTTCTCGTCCAACCTATTTTTTTCATCTTCCGCCTCTTTTAGTTTCTCCTACACCTCCGCAATTTGTCGTTGCATTTTAAATATCTGGAGTTCGTATTCACCGGTCATATTCCAAACATACTGCAAACATGATATGTAGTTTTCCTGGTTAATGGGTTAATCATACTATTCTTCAAATCTACATTGATTTTTGACCTACCAATGGGGATTATAACACAACACTATTAGTTAACATTTTATAGAAAAAATATTAACAAACATTTTTTCCAAAACAATAACTTACAAGTTGTTGACATATCCAGCATCTGCACCCAACATTACTATTTGACCAACATGGCTTCAAAATTGCATGTTTCCCATAATAACACCTTGGTACGTTATTGTGTTCAGACATTTGTTAATGCAAGAAAAATGAAAAAATTATAGAAAGTTTTTCTATTTGTTTTGGTTAAGCGCAGATAATAACTAAAAATGCACTAGTTATTTATAGGCAAGATAGAACACATAATGTGGTATGTCACCACGCTATGTTTCACGTGATAATGATTCTTAGGGTACAATACAACTTTTTTAGAAGATAGCTTTTGCAGAACATCAGTTTCTTTAGGTCGACAAGTCAAAACACATAACGTGGTATTTCACCTCGCTATGCTTCGCGTGATAATGATTTTTCAGGTACAATACAGCTTTTGTAGAAGATAGCTTTTGCAGAACAACAGCTTTTTTAGGTCGACAAGACAACACACATAACGTGGTATTTCACTGCGCTATGCTTCGCGTGATAATGATTCTTTCGGGTATAAGATAACTGCTTAAACTGAACCAAGCCATCCGTATTTCAAAGACCTTTTGAATAAATATTAAAACATCCATTTAAAAATTCCACTAACATTTAACAAGTGGTTCAAAAAGAGGCAAAAGGATTAAGGTAGTTCAACAGATCCCCATGGTACACGTCTTAACACTATCAATCCCTACCTTGAAAAAATATGCTAGGTTGCTACACTGACTTGGTTGATGACAAGTGGTATGGTGCTTTTCGTCCCTTGAAAAATAAGCCTATTAATATACACACTGGTCTGAAAGTTGCAGTGCTCTTTATTGAGGGCGAAGTGCTTTCTACAAAGCCTAAAGGTATGCGAATTTGGGGCGAAAAACTACAATGGGTTCCCCTTTACTCAAAACGGTGTGATTACGAAGTACTATGTCGCTGGCATGGGCTTGTTGTGCCACAACCACTGTCTGCAACCTTCCAAACAAGCACACACAAAGATGAACCAGAAGTGATTCGACATTTGATGGAGGAGATTCTAGAGATGTAAAAGGCACTAGTTGTTCATCATGCAATGGATGATCTTAACTTCCTGGGAGGAACAGAGAATCAGTAATGAGACATTTTAGAAAATGATAAATTGCATAAAGACGATTATTATCCTGTTTTCCCAACAGTTTTGAGTGGGAGGGACTACCTAAGTTTCTACCACAGACGTTGGACGTTGGGGTCCCATATTGTTGTAGAAATCAAGCAAGTGATTGATGATAACGATGAAATACGAGAAATGTGTGTCAATTGGGGCCTATATTACGATGCCCTCGGACCCGAAGGGTGCATACACGATTTTGACGAAGAAGATGAAGACCACACATTGAAATAGTGCCAGACAGCGACAATAATGATGATTGACAATTGTTTTTCTTAAATGGGGTTTATGTTAAATTGTTGTACTGAAGTATTAATGCTAAATATCAATAAGACTTAACAGCAATAGAAACATAATTTTATTTCATACATTCTGCAAGATGAACAAGTACATACACTTATTACAACAAATTACTGAAACAAAACACTACGTGTATCCTTGATAATTGGACATATTGGATGAACTTTCACCAGGAGCTGAATTACCACCGCCACCCAAACCAGTTGAAGGACATTTACGACGGTCGTGTGCTGTTTGCGAGCATATGTCACATTTACGCGCATAAACGGTATCACCAACATCCATTTGGTTTCGTATACGCGTTCTTTTTTGCACTTGTTGTTGACGTATATACTCCTTGTTACACACCATTTTAAATGATTCTGGCGGCCAATAATTCTCAACACCCACTAGCTGCAACTACCCACTATAGGTGTTTAAGTATGCAGCAACACTATATTCTTTATCAACGTAGTTGGTTGACGCGAAACATGTATGTTGAAAGCACTTCATGGCATGTGAGCACGACATGTGGTAGATGGATCATTTTCCACAAGAGCATAACACTATGGATTCATTTATGGTGCGTGTATTATTCCCCTGATTTTAATGGATAACGGTGCGAACTTCAAAGTTATTTCGCTCGTTGCAATACTGTAAATATGAATGTCAATGTGCTTGCCACCTGTATTTCTAAATCTTTTCATTGGTATTGGCATAAATTCAACACCCTTTTCCATCAATGACGATGCACCTCTAGCCCTTTCAACAAACCTCTCTGCCATCTGCTTCAATGATATATGCACCATGGCAGTGACAGAAAATCAACGTGCAGATTTCAATAACCCGTTTAAAGACTTTGACACATTTGTATTTAGAATTTCCCATCTTCTGCCACCATCCGCATGCAAAGTCTACTTGTCAAGATCATGTCGCATCAACCAATGATAGGCTCCCTCGTCTTCCTTCATGATAGATTCCATGCGCCTCATGAATTCACACTTAGTGATATGTTGCAGTCATCCACATTAAATCATGCAAATTCTTGTTGGGATATGCCTTCTGCAAGTTGGCCTTCAGGTGCCTTACACAGTAATGGTGGTAGGCATACAGTTCCTGCCATGCACGCAAATTCTGTACAGAACTTAAAATACCATCATGCCGATCAGATATTAGACAAATACCTTAACATTATTTGACAACGTGCTCCTTCAAGTGGTTTAAAAATAGTGTCCACGTCTCTTGGCTTTCATTGGCACAAATAGCAAAAGCTAGGAGAAATATACTTCCATTAGCATCTATTGCAACGGTGATCAACAACTTACTATAATACTTTCCATATACATGAGTGTTGTCTATGGATATTACCGACCGGCAATGCAGAAAACCATCAATTGCTGGTTTAAATGTCCAAAACACATATTTGAATATATGTTCTGGTATTCCCCGACTCTGCTCAAACTTCCATTCAACAACAGTCCCGGGGTTAAAGTGTTGCAATGCGGCATTGTTGCAAGCATTGTTGTCATAATTACTATTCTCTTCCTGACTCTGCGCATCTGCCAAATCCCGATTAAATATGTCATTTTTTGGCAATTGAGTAAGGACAGGACCTTCAAGTTGCTCGTTTTCACTGCACAACCAACAAAATAATGAGTTACCCAAATTGATCCAAACTTTACATATAGCTTTATCACTTCACTTACAAATCGTAATGTGTTAATATCCGGACATTATCATGTTGGTGATGACTCTCGGATGGACCACCATGATCCAACACACCAAAATTAGGCATATTCCAACTGAGCATTGGTTCATAACTTGTAAAATTCATATCTGAATGGTACCCCCTGTGGAATATATAAGTGTTAATACAAATTCGATACATCAAAAATAAATATTGTAACACAAAGGAAAATTGAAGTTTACCGCTCGTCTTGTGGATTATGTAAACTAAGAGAGAAATTATTTCCTCCCTCCTCATTCTCCCGTGGAGATAAGTTTAGATAATGCTAAATTCTTTCAACCGGAACCTGTTCGGCTAAAACTGCTCCAAAATAACCACCCGATGACTAAGGGATATCCCTGCTTTGCGCAACCCTATTATTGCGAACATCTTCAACCTTGACGTACATTTCAAATATTTTTATCACAAGAAATTCTCGGTATTCATCCGGAGTCCTCAAAAAATATCTTAGAGTTTCATCGTCCTCAATGTTAAACTCAGCATAACAAGCAACCACTTGCGGAGTGACAGAATACAGATATCTTCTAGTTACTTTAAGGTTCACCGAACGTTTACTCACACTCATTTTTTTACATAACAACGATACAAATGTATCGTACTCCATTGTAAGTGACAAATTAACATGACACTGTGAAGATAAACTATAGCGTACTAAGTTATTCGCCACCACAATCTGACCCCTCCCCCCTTCCCCCTCCCCAATATAATGAAACCATTATTCTTCGCTCTTCAGACATTATGACAAAATGCAAAACAACTTAACGGAGAAATATTTCAGAAGACTTGAGAATATTTATGAATGGATTTTTAGAAAATTCTTAACCTCTTTAAATAAAGCAAAAACCAATCTAGGGTACAATTATTTGAGGTATAGCGCGTTAAATAAGGGCGCTATACCCAGTTAAATTATTGTTATGTCAGTTAAGTCCAGAAGAATTATTGGTGGGCCCACATAATATATATATATATATATATATAGCACCTTTTAGTGTCTTTCAAAAAGACTTTATATATATAGCGCCTTTTAGAAAGGCGCTATACTTAACTGAGCAAACGATTATTAAGGTATAGTGCCCTTTAAAAGGCGTTATATATAAAATGATCACCAATTTTTTTTCGATACATTATGATTCATTAAATCTAAAAAAACTACATTTTTTGTTTCGGATAGGGAAATAACCACTTTCACCAATGTGATAGTACAAAAGTATAATGACTATAGAACTGTTGAATGACCACCTATACACCTACCATCTGTCTTCCTCAGTTTTTATATAATTTCTCTTGCTGGTTCAGACTCAAGATGTCATTCTTGAACCGACACCGGAAAGGTCCTGATTAGCAGAGATCTTAAAAAGGAGCAGTAAGATTTGGTTGAAATTTAAAAAATGAATTTTTGAAGATGAAATTAAAAAAGAATTGAAAACTAAAACTGTATTTAGGTGTACATTTTGCTTAAAAGAAATTTGGAGTTTTGTGAGTAGAAAATTTTAAAAATTACTCTAAAATTGTTTTTGAGATTTGAAAAATGGTTAAAATTTATAAGCAAATAGAAAATTTAAAAAAAAAACTGTAAAATTTTATGGCCAAACGGAAGCTAATCATCTAGTTGTCGTGCAAAGCATAATGAATGATTCTTAAGTTTACTTATCAACCAATTCGGCTGGCCTTAAACAACCTACTTTTTACTCATGGTATACTTTAACGCACTCGCTGATTCTTAAGTACTACTCTATTTATTACCAAAGGATGTAGTGTAGTGGATATGACTGTTCTTCTCTTAATTAGAGGTTTCGGGTTCAAACCCTGGGTATAGAAAAATATTTAGTATGGAGCGTTTCCTCCCGAATGGGGTCCTACTCGGCGTGAATCCGGATATAATCGGACTCCAATTCGAATACCGGACACCGAATGAAAAACAAAAAAAAAATACTACTCTATTTGTTTGACTTATTAATATGGCTTGCTGTCAGCCTGTCAAAGTGCTCTTTTCAACAACAGTAAACCACTCTTCAAAAGTTTGAACCTAATCAAAATATGACATCTTAGAAAAGAAAAAAAAATTATCGCTATGCGCGAGGTTCGGGGAAAGATCGAATTACAAGGTCTATTATATACGGCCTTATCTTATATTTCTGCAAAAATTTATTTCCACGACTCGAAGTCGTAACTTTCGGTCACATGAGAACAATTTTACCGGTTACACCAAAACTTCCCTTCATCCTAAGAAAAAGATAAACAGAAAAAAAATAAGTTTGAAAACAGCTCTTTTATCACAAAATTAGACCCGTGAGGGAGATATCGGAATAAAAATACCCTGCTACTGGATTTCACTGTTTTTGTAAAGGGAGTAGACTTGTTCAGCCCCTCTACAAGATAAGGATGTAAGGGTAGTGCCTAAAACATCTCGCATTTATGCATGATCCGAGAAAGACCACACTAGAGGTTCACGCATGGTCCGAGAAAAACCGCACTAGAGGGTAAAAGTGCAGACTGTCTAACATAATGCAAGCATTAGTGACTGCTTCAATCCATAACTTATAGGTCATTCAGAGATAACTTTATTATTGCTCCAACACTCCCTTTAAAAATAAACATAAATGACAGAAAAGTAATCCTGAAATCAATATGAAGCCCTTTTATATATCAAGACAAATAAATTAAGGGAAGAAACCAAAGTAGACAACCATGAAATAAGATTGCTATATCTGTATGTTCCCTTAACCTATGACTTTCTTTGGATTGTACAGGAAACAATATTTGGTATTACTAGATGGTAACATGAGATAAAATAGTATCCAACTTCTGCAAATATCCGGAACACAGATTCTTATCTTATGTTGAATGACTAAAAAGAATCAAAAAATCATGACAAAACTTGAATTAATAACAAACTGTGATGTAATTTGATTAAAGTTATTAGAATAACTGGAACACACAAAAATCATTTCTTATTCTTCTTATTATCTTTCCCATTGCAAAACAGAGACCCTAAACCAAATGGAACATTCAGAATTGGACTAATCCGAATAGCATTACCATAATTCTTTCTCAATGGTGGCTTTTGAGATGTGTAAAAACTAGCTGCGGCTGCGGCTGCTGCTGCTGATGATGATGATGATGAATTCTTCATTTGTTTCCATTGCGCGCTACTCTGTTTCTGTACTGATTGCTTTGAATTAGGAACTGAACCAGTAGAATTGCTACGGGATAATAAAGGCAATGACCAAAATGAGCTTTTCTTATGTGTATTAACACAATGAACACTACTGCTTCTCTTAATACCCCAAAAGGAATTAGAATTACACAGATTCTTTTGTTGCTGCTCTGATTTGATTTCTTGCTTTGAAAATTCATTTTCTGATGAGGAAACTTGAAGGGGTGGAACAGAATTAACTAAAGTTTGAGTCTTTGATAGAGGAAACTGTTTTGAAGAAGTGACAAACTTTTCTTGAAGTTGAAGAGGACGAATTAAGCCATCTGAAAACAGCTCATCTGCTGAAGAAGTTTCTGTATCTGTGCTATTGCTAATACAGAAATCGAATTCAGAATTAAAATCACTACTGGCATTAGTAGTAGCAGCAACATCTTTGTGGTGAAGATTATGGGAAAAAGAGATTCTTGGACTTGTGGCTAAACTTGGAGCTTCAGAGATCATATCAATGGCCATGGTTTTTTGTTTTCTTGATTCAATTATTGAAAGGACGGAAAGGAAAAAAATCTAACGCGGTGGGATAGTTGTGGTAAGAGGACAAGATTCAAATGTGATGTGGGAACACTGCCACATTGAAGAAAAAGAAAAGTTTTTCACAGGATGGTTTTCACTAGTCAAAAGGAGAGAAGCTAAATAGGTGGTTTGAATTCTGGGGCACTTCACTTGTAGACTTGTAATCCTTCAATTTGAACTTTATGGATTCACAATTTTAATTATTTTAAGTTATTGGATTTTAAATTAATAATTTGTACATATTCAACAAATTTCTTAAAATAAATATATGATTTGAACAAAAACTAATAGGTTCGTCGAATCCGCACCCTCCCGTCTACCTCCATTCACTTTTAGTTATTTATTTTTGACTTGCACTCCCTTTAACAAAAAATAAATAAATTATGTATTTTATAATTTTATCCGTAATATAATAGCATTTTTCAAAGCTTTTTGGGAAATGATCTGTGGAATAAGCAATTAATAATACGAGTAAAACAAGGGAAAAAATATTATTTTCTCTTAATTTAGTATATTGTGGACAAGTAAAAATAAAAATATATTTTTAATATAGGGGATAAGTAAAAGTGAACGAAGCGAGTATTAATCGATAAGGATGGTGGCTTTTGTGTTTCAAAAACGAATACTACTACCACTGACTTTAAAGTTTAAAGATCAATTGCAAATCTAAGATGAGAGTTGAGAATGTTAAAGGTGCAAAGCGTTAACTTTCCTATTACGGTAAAGAAAATGTTTTTACCTTTTAGGAAGCAAAGCAATGAATCAGACTTATTTCCATGTGATATACTCTGACGTAAGAAATTATTTTTTACACTATTAATTTATTTTAACATTTAATAGCAAGTTGTTATCAGGTTATATATAGTAGTAATGTTTATTATAAAGATTTACACTTAATTGACCTTATAAGTGAATTAATGGTATAATTTGTTTTTACACCACCAACTAATATAACTTAAATAATTAGCAAGAGTATGGAACACATGACAATGTCCAATAATATGAAATTATAGTTTGAAACTCTAGGAATGATTTTCCAACAACATACAGGCTTAGATCATTTATACTGTTCCTATAGTAGCATACATGTTATATTATTTTCCTGCTTTTGTTCCTACACGTTTTGAGTCATGGGTCTAAAGGAAAATGAGTAAATTGTCACATGCCAAATAAAGGTTTATTACCACTCCATTACGATCGCCAAGATGTTGGCTTCCATCTTCAACCACAACCAATTTCGCATCCACTCAATAGGGATGTTGTTGAATAATAATGTTTCATTACACCCGTTTCACCGTAGCTTTTGCCAAATCTTTCCCTTTTTTTTTTTTTTCTGTTTTAATAAATACATATTTGTTCATAAATTTTATTCACATTTTCGCAAATTCTCAAATCTTTTGACCCAAAATTTTACTATTATATTTTTTTAAAAATTGCCCAATTTTTTATATTTTATAAAAAGAGCGCACCGTTTATTATTTTGTAACAATTCGTCTTTTCGGTCATCTGATAGTGCATTATGTAGTTCATTATATAAATGATAATTTTGTACTAAATTTATTTATGTCCAGGACTATGGTTTATGATAGTGATAGAGAATGTTATTGATGAAGGTATTGTTGGGTATTTGTGATAGTTTTTAGAACTTGTGAGTATAAGTCATGTTTCATGTTTTTTTTTTTTTTAAAGTGAAATATGTTTTGAAAATTGGTGTCTAAATACATTTCATCTTCAAACCAAACTTCACCCAAATCTAATTTTTCAAAACAAAATCTATGGCTAAACGCTAGCTAAAGTACTTTTTTAATCTTTAGAACTCTAAGAAAGTAGTTCTTTAGGCAGGAAGTGCTATGTCACTTTAGTTTAGGGTTTTTCTCTATTTTTTTCCTTGTTGTTCATCCGCTCATGTTTTCCTTATTCTTGTTTAGTGGTGACAAAATCAATAAAAGAATAATAATTATTTATTATTATCTATTAAAAAATAAATTAGATAATAAATTTTTTTAAAATAGGCCAAATAGGGATATGATTCATTTTATCCACTTAACAATGCACCAATAGGTCTAACTTTTACATTTGAAAAGACTCAACTTGGGGTTCATCAAATTAGGAAGACTGGGAATCCTTCCAAAAGTGACTATATTCAAGAAATCATCGATAATACAGATATTCATATTATTCGCCGGTTAACACATTTTCTATCTATATTAATATGGATCAAATCAATTACTCCCTCCGGTCCACAATAAGTGACCAATTTGCTTTTGGCACGCCCATTAAGATAATACTAAATTTTATACAAAAATATCTAGTATGACTAAATTACCCGTAATTAAATATTTAATGTGAGGAGTAAGAAAACTTTTTAGAGAAAAGATAATTTTATAAAAATAAATTGAATTTGTTCTTGATTATATAAATGGACATTTTTTTTTGGACCAAAATAAAAAAGTAAATTAATTATTTATTGTGGATAGAAGAAAGTATTTTATTCATTTTTGCATTTCTCATTTTCAATCCGCCCATATCCGACTCGACTTAACCGTTTGATTCCCTATATCTTGCTTTTTACAAACTTTTGAAAAAGTGACGGCAAGAAATGGCGTGTATCTTGGTAACATTTTAGTAGAAGAGGGAGGTTGTGATTAACTCCCTTCTTAATTCTCTTGACTTTTTGGTGGCTGCTAACTCAACCACCAACTTAATTATTCCTTCTTCTTCTTTTGTGTTTTTTCTTTTCTTTCCTTATTTGACTGTCTCTAGACAACCAGCCCAGATTAATGAATTCTCAGTAAATTACATTTAACAAGGCAGGTCCTATGCTTTGAACACACACCACACAAATAGAAAATAGAAAATAAAAAATGAAAAGTTTAAATAGAGAGAGAAGAAGAAGAAGAAGATTCATGATTGTACAATTAGGTTAAGTGTGTTTAATTATTGAAAAACGATCAAGTAACGCACGAAAATTGTTGATTATAGGCCCCTTTCACTGGATAATCCAACATCCATCATTGATTTGTAATTGCTAACAACATAACTTGGCCGCCAGGCATAATTCATTTCGATTGAACCTTGACCAACTTTTCATAGTTAATTAAGATAAATATTAAGTAAATTTTATCACTATTAGGTATTTGTAATTAAACAAGATACATTTGCCAATTATATATCTTACTTTCCTTGCGGATAAAATTAACTATACGTATTTCTACAGGGACATCAAACCTAACTTCAACGCTCTGTATGATGACAAGTGTCATGCCTCAACAGAAATGATGACAATCATTATTAGGGGAAGGTGAATCTATTGGGTAATGCATAGGTAAAGTCAAACAACATTTAATTAATAATTACTTGCCCTGAGCGCTATCCAAATCTTACCTGTGTTAATAAACTGGTCCCACACTATACTATTAGGGGTAGTTTGGTAGTACGAAGTATAAGTAGATATAGTGTTGGTATAAAATTTTAATATCATCTTAATATTTTGTTTGGTTAGGAAATCCAGTATAAATTATTCCGGGATTAAAATTAATACCGGGATAACTTATACCTATACATTCTTCTTAGAAATTATGCAATTATCATTTTTAATCAATCTCAACATAATTAATCCCAACATAAGCCGTACTCAAACCAAACGACCCTTAAATGTCATTATCTGCTAGTGACCACCCGAAATAAGAACTTGAAAACCTTTAATTTTGCTATTTGACTTTTGTTACTTCCCTTGGATATAAAATATAATAGAAGTATTGTGGATTGATATGACTGAATAAGCATTAGAATATTTCAATTGGAATTAGTTGAAAGATTGTATTGAAAGTTTCAGATATATTGGATTGATTCTGCTACTGAAGACATGTTGTCCATTTTCTTCTCAACAATCATATGAAAACAACATATTAAGCAAAGAATACATGTAGTTTTGCTTTGAAAGTTCTTCTGCAAACAGTGTGAGAGTTTGCCATTGTGGTCGGCAACAATTCATTGATTTGGTCTCACGCTGGGAAGTATAGATGATTATTTCCTTTTTTCAACCACTTCCATCTAGAACATAGAGAGGTGGTTGTCATTTTAGCCAAAACTAGCTCAATGTTAGACGTCCTAGACAAGCGGATCCGAGATTTTAACATGATGAGTACGACATTTAAAGTTTTTAATGCTGAATATATTGTATCTTTAAATCTATTATTTGTTGAAAATTTAGTAATTTTTCACATATATATTATATTCCGTATGAAAAATACTAGGTTCAGAACCCATAGCGAGCTAGATCCCCAGCTTCCTCACTAGCTCCTAACGTCAACTAAAGTTCTAAAATTGAAGTGACGTCACTAAAATTGGATTTGCATTGACTCAGTTATCACGGATTTTACTCGAATTTAATTTGAAAGGAACAGAGATTGAACACAACAATATTACTGCCAACGCAATCAATAGATCATATTCGGTGTAATAAAGAGAACAATAGAAGGGAGAAGAAAAGCTTAACTGAGAGAATTCAGTGTCCTTTTTTCATGTATTCCCTATACTCAAAATCTAGATTTATATAAACTGAGTTTTTAAGGTTCTAGCAAGAAACAATAATTGCTCAGCGTGATAGAAAAGGTAGGAGAAAAGATAACAGAAGAACCATTTCTTATTCTATCTTCTCCTTTTATGTAGAAGCCCATGGAGATAAAAACAGCACAAGTTTTCTTTTTCTTGTATTGCCAAGCAGAACAAAAGTTACGGTTGGGGTCAACGGGTAATAAGAATAAGAGCTCGTTCTCATATGTATCGAACCCTCCAATATTCTTTCTTTCTTCCTTCTTAAAAAAAGAAAGAGCGAGACAGAAATATTAACAACATTTAGCTAGAGAATGTCAATCATGGTAACGAACATTTTTATTTTTTTTATTTTTAGAGGTAATCATGGAAATGAACTTTAAAAGCAAGGATGGAGGACGATGAAAAGTCGAGATCCATAGAACAGATGGACCAACAATGGTGTGAGGTATACATCGATCAATGACAACCCTCGTTCACCCAGAGCTTCTGTCATGTTTCAAAGTTTTGACAGCCGAACCATATTTGACACTTGACATGTGAGCAAGTTGTCCATGTCTGTAACTAAGGCCACCTCTTGGCTTCCCAAGCCATAGAATCCTCGGCCTGTTGGCCACAACTCATCGCATTCACAAAGTCTTACTAACAGGGTCCCAGAATCAGTGCTTACTTGTTACAATCAAAGAGATAAACAAAACAAAAGTATGTCAAATCAAGGAGCTACTTTTTAACTCCAATAGAGCTAATCAAGGGTAGATAACCAGAGGCAAAAATTCATGTTATTCCAGACTAGAACGAATGGAGGGATCAAGCCAAATTAGCCGATTCCACCCCAATGGTCATGCTTCGCCACATTCTGCCTTTCTTTGTCCAACCCCAAAAGTTGGGTTGCCTCAACCACAATAAAACAACGGACCACTCAATTTACCCAACACAGCAAAACAAACTGAAACTCAACCCCTACTCTCTTCCGATAAAAATGGAAACAAGATTTAAGAGAACAAACGCAGAAAAAAGCTGAGGGAAAAAAGAAAAAGATGTACATAATACAGATCTCTACAGCTGACACAAACAAATGCAGCAAAGATATCACTGCAGATTTCCTGAAGGACACTTCTTCCTACATTAATCAGGACCCCTAAACAAAGCAATAGGAAATATCATGGACGAGCTCATTGGAATTTGAGCACCATAAAGCTGTGGATGGAGTAATGCAAAAGAGATAACTACAAAATAATCCTTCCTAAAATGTAAAGAAAAACAGCCGGTCGGTAAAAGTCTAGGACAAGAACCAACAGAACTATATTCACAAAGTACATAGGATAACTGGTGCACAGTTACAATTAAGATGTCAATAGTGTTGACAATATTTTGCAAGTTTACACACACGATGCCTGAAAAAGAATTTCTATTTACAAAGATTGTTTATATTATACCTATTCAATGATGCAGTTCTATTATATCTGCAAGAATGCCAGGTATGAACCTTTTACAACCTTTACCGGCATACAACCTGCAGCTTCAAGATTTGTCCGGTAACAACACTATCAAATTGAGTATTCACGGATTATGTATTGACATCTTGTAGATCAACCAATATTGCAAAGTCAAAACAAACAAGGATCATGATGAAAGATGTATCTGCAAATCATTAATCTATGATTGCAATCATCGAAGATCAATGACGTCGAACTTCAATTTAGAATCCATATAGACATCTGTACAATGCTTATAAATTGGGCTACCATCAGGAGGGGGGTCATGCGGATGAAAACCACGCCTCGGACATTGTCGTATAACTGTCATACCACCCGGATTCGTCAATCGGAATATTCCATGCGTTCTAGGATTAGAATACCATGGATTAGTTAGATGTACATTAACAAGGCATAGAAGGGAAGATTGTCATTTCCCACTTCCATCCATGTACCAAAATTAACCTAAAAATGGTATTACACGAAGAACGAAATCTACTTCACCAGAGATTGAGGCTACTTTACCTTGAACTGTCTCTTGGGGCCATTACAATTGCAATAGCTTCAGGCAACATAATCTGTTTAATCAGTAGTAAAGGAAATAAGTGAATCTAGGATCAGGGATGAAATCATATCATAACAATAAAATGGTCTGTAATAGGTTAAACATAAATCCAGGTGTAATAGGCCATGTTAGCATTGCCTCAGTCTTTTCCTTTTATTGGTAAAAAATTAAGATACAACATTTTCCTCAGTCTTCATAGACAAACGCGAGATATCCAGTTGGGGAAGTAAAGAATTCAAGTACAGAAACCTGATATGAGTACTGGGTATGAACATCAATGGATGACATGAAACATGATTGCGTTGGATGTGTCTGTAAAACAATGGAAAGTAAGGAGTCATTGCTTGAATTTAATTGCATCATGGAGTATAAACTATTCAAGGTTCTTTTGAGACATAATACCATATGAAGTTACTGGTACGGATTATGTAAAATAACTTGTAGAAGGTACATGACAACATTACAAAGTATGTCTCTGTTATGACTCAATAAACTACAATGAGTATGCTAGGTGTTCTAATAGTGTTACTTGATAGTTCTTTCTACATATTTTCTTACAGAAGCATAGCAAGCTTCACCAGATCACAGGAACTGAAAGCTGACCTGGTACAATAGTTTATATTAAGATGACAGCACAATTCAGAAGTAATTTATCAAGGACTAGGATCCTCACAAAATACACTTACATGAATCCACCCAAGAGGAAATAGTGATTGCTTATCTTGCACTTCAAATATTTCCTCCTCATTTGTAGTTTGACACTGCTAAGAAAGAATTCGATCAGAATACTTTCCAGGAAACCCCTCCAAAGAACATTACAAGGAGCCTTTTTTCTTAATGAATAATATAAAGGACTCTCACTCACCGAATCTGATGTCGATTCCTGCTTGGGAATGATGAGAGCTGTGATATAAAATCTTCGGTTTTTCTGAAACAAGCAATAGTGTGGATGATGATACAGCTACAAAGAGATTGGAACTGAAAACATAAATGATAAGAGTTAAAGGGAAATACAAGTGATCCAGCAAGAACACCACAGGTTTCCAGATTTTTGTTAGTATTGGACTTGGCTAGCTTCATGAATGCATCCATCAGAGATGTTGACTACAAAACGAAAATAGGTAAAAGTATTCAACAATGTAAGACAAAAGAAAAGGTGATAAGGAACTGGACAACCAAAAAGTTGAATAGTAAAATGTATAAAACTCTCACAATGTGCAATTGCAATGGGTCTTCAGAGCAGATTAGGCCATCAGGTGATGATTTAACCAATCCACATTCCACCTCATCGACTGGAGATGATGCAGGTGGCATCAAATCTTGTACCTCTGCAAGAACAGGTGGAGGAGATGGTTGTCTAATGATTTCTGACTGTAGAGGGCTTTCTTCTGTATCAAAGGAAATCAATGAAGCAGGTTCTTCAAGACGTAGCACTGGCTTGTCACTATCTACCGGTAATGTAGATTCCAGACATGGTTTTCCACATTCTGAACTGATGTCATCCTTTTTATCCAAGGATTCATTTTCTAGAGGCTGCATTAGCCTGTTTTCCCTTCAAGGATTAAGAAAGTATACTCAAAACTCAAATGTTTAAATTTATACCAAAAACAATTTTATCTGTTAGTAGCTCAGGACTGTATTATAACCCTAAAAATGTCATTACAAATATGTTTTGCAACAGCTATAAATTTTTGCACATAAAACATGTTGAAAATAAATCAACAATTAACAACCTCACCTGGGGATTAGAACAGGAGTGAAATCAACATTACTTGGATAAGACACCTGCATTTAAGAACAGAAGTTGTATTTCTACAGTTAGACTTACAGTCCTTACAATTCCTGGGAAACGTTTGTTTATCAGGATCCCCGACTCCCAATCTATGCCTATCCCATCCCCAGAGGGCTTCACTTATGTCTAATTACGTATGATCATAGACCAGATAACGAAGAAAGAGAACAAAGAACTAAAATAGAGGAAAAGAGCGTGATGAAAGCATAGTAGCCTCTGGCAAATTGTTTAGCACATGGCTCAATGCACAACCCTTCCCACCCAGATTTAACGAAGGACAAGGACTGCCATGATAATCCCCCCTGTAACCTGCTCGGCTTTGGTAGTTCCGCGTCCTACCGAAGAGAATGCAGAGCTACCAGCTCTATTTCATATTAGCTCTTTTTTGCGGTAACCCCTCTAATGGTGCATCCTTTGAGGTTAGGATCACTGAGAGGGTTAAAGGATCAACACTGTTAATTCCAGGAGCAGAAAATTCACAAATTTGAGTCGTCAATCCGGTAAATTGCTCCAATCTAGGGTGCCCATCTTTCCTGATAATTTAAATAAATTATAATAGGGGAATAGAACTCTTCACCCCTACCAGAAAGGAGAGATTCAAGGTGGGTAGGGCACAAGGAAGATGAAGAAAGGCTGGAAATGTGAGGAGATGCAAAAGTGTTGAGTTATCTGGGGCAGAAGGAAGGAATTGATGAAGGTGGCAGTGGTGGCTGGTTTTTCTCTAAATTTTCTTTACTGACGAAACATTACATGTCTCTCAAGCGTTGCCAAACTTGTGCCAGAATTTGGTCGGACAGATCCATGAGAATGAATTAATCATAAAAGAAATATGTGACTAGGACAACCGCATCTTGTTTATGAGCCAGAATTTCAAGATCTCACTTATGACGATTAAAATTGTATTTAACTATGTGAAAAATATAAAAAACATCCTGCATGCTCCATTGTCACTAGCTTGAGGACTACAATTGTATTTTACTATGCTAAAAACACAAAAACATCCTTCATACCCCTCTGTCACTAGCTGGAGGTTGCCACTGTCCTCTGAGTCCATTTGGACCCAGGATGGAATGTCTGGTCAGAGTTTCATCCTTTGGACGCGGTATACTAAGTGACCTAGAAAAGTAAACAGAAAAATAAGTAAGTAAAGAAGAGTAACATTGAACAAATAGCTGACATCCAGCAAACACAAGCTCATTTCACCTTGATTAATGCATTCTAACTCGTCCATTGTTGTTTTTAATCAACACAATGACACATCACACCAGCCTAGGAAGAGATTTTACTTGCAACTGCTGTACTATATGTTTTCAGTGTGTAGATTTGTGTTTGTTGCTTCTTAAGGACAAGTTAAAGCTAATGCAATTACTTCCGGAATGTTTTTATCTAGCATGGAAATGCAAAATGTATCTTTATTATTCAATACCCAGGGCCTTACTAAAATAAAAGAAAATAATGATTTGTAGTTTCCAAGGAATAACAGCTACAAAGACGTCTATCTCACACTAAAGTCTGTGGATGGATCATTTATAAGCATTGTAAAATGAAGAGATTCCAACAACAACAACAACAATATACCCAGTAAAATCCCACTAGTGGGGTCTGGGGAGAGTAGAGTGTACGCAGACCTTACCCCTATCCCGAAAAGGGTAGAGAGGTTGTTTCCCAGAGACTCTCGGCTCAACAATATGAAGAGATTCCACGTGCAATATTCAAATTTAGTGAGAGCCGCATACTAGGGCCAGAATTAAGCAACTACTTCATGCAATTGAAGTGCCTTGATCAGGCACATTGCATCTAGCGATAAACTACAGAGTAGTCCTTATTGGAGAAACTTACAAATGGCGCATCTGCTCATTTACTGGCTTCACAAGCAAAAACTGCTGGGTTCTTGGGGCTTGAGACACAAAATCTCGAACAACTGGTGCTGCTACCTGTGAGATGCAGAGACAACGTCCATCAGAACAGACCATTAACACAAGCTGTACAATAAAACACCTTGTCTCTATGGGTCATGGTATCTATGGTTATGAAGCATCTTCAAAACAAAGCAATGGAATTACTGTAGAATTGAAACGACAAGGTCCAATGCAGACCCATTAATCTAGTGTTACACTGTTTTTGTTCACCACCTTTTACAATATCTTAAATAAAATCTTCTAGGCAATTTAATACACCACAAATTTTCAACTTTAAGGAAGACGAAACAACCTATGGCTATGATGCACCAAACTTTTCCCAAAACTTAAAAAGTTTTGTTTCTAGCAAGCCCCTTAGTGAAATTTTCTTGAAATAGACACCCTAGTGGAGTTGCGTATCACCTTGGTAAGCTTAAAACAAACAGTTTCTTAACAATTCCAATGCATCTCTTGATTTCTGGAGCACTTCACACTGGAAATCGATACACTTTCAAGAAATATGAAAGACAAATAGAACCCTCAAAACCAAATATGCACACATCACGACCAAATCCAAGGCAGCCAAACAGGAAAGCTTGAACAAAATGACACCTAATAAATAGCATGTACGTGATGCATACCTTAGTTGTTCCACAAGCCTTAGGGTTTTGCTTATTGCCTGGATAAAACTCTCCTGAGAATCCTATAAGGTTATTTTGATGATGATTGTTCCCCTTATTCACCTGATATGTGCTTTTTCTATTTAGCTCCTCGAGTTTTTGTTGAACTATAGGCTTCAGTTGCTCAAGCTCAGCCACAGCATTTAGTAATCTCTAGAGATCAGACACAAAAAGTCAGATTAAGTGAAAGGTTACACATGAATACTGAGGTCAGAATCGAATGTCTACCTTTTTCAGATAAATTTTGTTGCTCTGCAGTGATGCTCGATAATCTCGATGGCATGGTATTGTCTCAGAGACCAAACTTAAACAGAAGAAAACAGCAATTTAACTACAAACTTCAGGGGTTCAGAAAGCATTTAGGACATCCAAATCGTCAGAATCACTTTGTAATTCAATCAAGAGGCTCTAGTTAAAATAGAAAATAACCTTAAAACTTAAAGTTAATTACAAGGCCCTAACTTGATGTTACTCTATCAGACGTAACCCATCTTTAATTTGAATTGGAAAACCTCCCACATTTCAAAGTTTTCAGTAGCCAAAATCGTTTTCTCCACATAAATTAACTTACTAGCGCACTGGATAAAAATGTGAATTCAAAACGAATAAGAAGACAAGTGAGGCTTGCTCAGTTGGTAAAAGCACCTCCACCGATGACCGTTAGGTCTTGGGTTCGAGTGACGCTGGAGGGGAAGTGTGGAAACACTATAGATCCTCCTAATTCGGGAGGGGTTTAAAAAAAACGAATAAGAAAAATCAAATATTACTAACAAATTTCTAGAACTCATTTTTACCAAATTTGGTTAATCAAGCCAAGTTTTGGATAACTCAATTTAGATAAATTATTTTGTATGCTTCTCTGTTCCTTAAGTTAGCAAGTGATTAGGAAAAAAAACACTTTGAGGCATCCGCAATTAACAAATTTGTTTCTTAGGAAATAATACTATTATCCAATAGTGCAGCTTGGTCAACTCTGAAGCAAAAAGAAAAAGGGTTTGGCTACTCAAAGTAGAAACAAGGGAGATCTTCTAACATTTCAAAACCACATCAGAAATTAAGCATAAACGAATAATAAAGCTCAGTGCAAGCTTCTGACATTAACCTGATACAAAATATAGCTTTGGGTCATACGACTTCCCTTCTCACCTTGAGAATCTAAGAAGCATGACATATAAATCTATGACGTCTCCCTCTGCGCGGAAAATGTCAGCCTACAATATGGTAAATATATCATTTCCTGAAATATCAGTCTAGAAAGTAAAGAGGAATTTGGCTTCAAACAGAAAGTTACTGTAAACAATTACCTAATAGCAAACCACTTTAATATAGAAAGATATTAAATGGACGACAAGAGTCATAAAATGACTTAAAGGTTACTAATCATTGGCATATCAAAACATAAGTACAACAGACAAAAGTGCACCGCCAAACAAGTACCATGCTATAGTTGAGAAATATGAAGAATGCAAAGAAGAGGCTCTGGAGTAATAACAAGGGATAGCAAACTATATTTCTATAACGGTGTGGCAGATTGATCAAATCGAAGGGATCAATTTTTGGCTAGCAGAGATGAACTAGCAAGGGTTTCTCAGATCAAGAAAGCAGCAAGCAGCATACATATGTGATAGTTATTGGAAAAAGTATAAACAATTATCTTAAGGAGATATGGTGATTTTAATAATATGGTAATGTCACCATATACCAATATCCCAGCTTAAGACTAGCTACTGCAGTTTAGCGCTCAAGCAACATTACGACATCCATGTTGGCCAATTCCTCTGTACTATGCAGTAAATTCAGAAATCGAATATATACCAAACAAGAGTATAAATAGAGTAAGGGAGTTCCATGTGCTATTTACATGGAATAGGGTCAGAACAAACCCAAGAATTAACCTTGATGCAAGCCCATTGGACCTATGTACCTGACCTAAGAAATGAGCACATGTTGCCCTATCTACATCAAAGTGGAAGAGTTTCATTTATTCTATTATTCAATTTCAAGCTTTCAACAAAAACATGAACCGTCCAACCACCAAAAATTAACATTCCATTTTTTGGTTCACAATTACTTATTTAGCTAGAAAACATTATAGGCAGGGTATATAATGGTGAACTCTTGGTAGTGGTAATCCTAGAGGTAAAAAAACAAAAAATAATAATAATAATAATAATAAATTAAAAAAAATGTTTCTGAAGTATGGCATTCTGCTCACTACTAATTTCCAATTAAGGATATGATAAATAATTTCAAGAAATTCAATATAATTATAATTATAACAACGACAACAATAACAATAATCTATAAAATCAGTATATCTACAAGACAATACGTTGAGTGGAAACGTCAGTAATTCAAGTTTCAAGCTTACGAGCTGTGCATTCAATGATAAAATTTTGATCCTTGGACAGGCGATCTAAAATTCACTAACTTAGTTCACAATTCAAAAAATGCAAATAAGGATACAAATTCATAAAGTAGGTAATAGAAAAAGGAAGACCTGTCTGAGGACATTATCAGCGATCCGATAGTAGATTCTCAGAGAGATTCGATTATCTACATCGAGTTTCTTCGTACGAGCCGCGATGTTGATTTGACCAGAAGACGACCGAATCATCATATTGAAGAACTCGTAGAATATCTTTTCTTTATTTCTGTTTTCTTAGCATTCAATTGAGGTCGATCGTAATCTTTGATCGGACATAGACAATTGAGTCTCCAATGGCTGCTCGTGCTAGGAAGAGAAAAGAATAGACTGGGGAAGGGACGGGCGAGTAGAACAATAAGGTCATTCAACAATCAAACGGGGGCAAATGTGGAATGATGCTAAGTATTAGGGCTCGTTTGGCTGCACTAACATTGTTCTTTGGGGAACACTGCAATTGGGATTTGGCTCCCCTCAATTTCTTTTTTCGTACTGGTAATAAAAATAGTCATTTTTTTGCTGCAACACAAAAACTTTCAGTATAATATATCGATAATATATCGGAGATTGGTGCACTTGAGTATAAACTTTCAGCATATTATGTTGAACCAGTATATTATGCTGGAACTTCAATATATTATAATGAAATATTTTACGGACTTTGAACAGTGTTTTCATTCAAATTTATCTTTACGGTGGCTAAATTTTGATTACTTTTAAAATTATGGCTATTTTTCAATTGCCACTACTAAATCTATTTTTGAATTTCTTCTCCAATAATTGCTTTGGAACCCCACTAAATTCACATGAGATAAAACATTGTCTAGCAAAAGTAAGTTCATACTCGAGCTTGAATCCAAAAAATTTTATTAAGGATGAATAAGTACTTAAAACTCAACTGCAACTCTTTATTGGTGGTCCTCTTAATTTTACGTTCTCTTTCTTTCCTTTTACTTATGCTTATTTAGATTTGTAACATTTGTCATATATTTAGATATTATCGAAGATCCAGAATCATTTAACTAAACAATAATTTTAAAGTTTAAATATTATTTTATGGTACCAAGGCTCATACTGACGATACTATACCATAAGTCCTTATTATTTCAATATAATAATTTTTATCTTATTAAGACCCCATCTATTTTTATTAAAAGTAAAACATCGAAGTCTGAATATACGTCTGGATGTGACTAAATTTTATCTTTATTCAAAGCTAATAATGTGTAATTTATATAAATTACTAAAAACTAATATAACCATAAAATATTAGGAAAACTAGATACATGTTGTTATACAAATATTATTTTGATAAACAACACAACAAAATTAGTGGTGGTGTTTGATGGTGATAGTCGATGATTAAATAAAATCCTTCGTAAGATGGAAAAATGAGGTAAAAAAAGACTTTCGAAGTCTCGTGTAATAATTTCGGATAACCAAAAAATATGTAATTAAAGGGGTTCAGGAGTCAGATTAAAAATAACCAAATAGTAGGAAATATTACAAAAATTTAAAAAATATACTCATTCTGACATAATGTTTAAAAACCCTAAAGTTTTTTTATTTACAAAAAGTCTCCCTTCTCCTCCACCCCTATTCCTCCTCCCACTCCTCCCATCATCCTCCTCCCCTTGTTCCTCCATCTCACAATGCTTTTCTCTTTCATCCCCTTGCTCCTCCATCTCGCAACACTCCTCTTTATCCCCTGCCAATCCTAATCCTCAAACATTTAGGAAAATATTTCAAATATCTAAAGAAATGTTTCAAACATCTACTGACAAAACATCAGCACAGATGTCTCAAACATCTGTAGAGATATTTGAAATATCTGTGGAAAAAAGACCAAACATCCCGAGAGATATTTTTATAAGAATGTATCAAAATATCTCGAGGGTATTTTGCAGAATACTCACTTTGTAAAATTTTAAATTTTTTGCTTTCTCTCGTATATTTTTTAAACCACTAGAAGAAAAGAAAAAAAAAGGATGAAAAAGTGATGAAGTGGGAACGAACAAAAAGACAAGGAAGAAAATGACATAGACAAACCAGCCGCAGCAACAATGAAAGTTGAAGAAAAAGAAGAAAGTAAGGAAGAAGAATGAGAGAAGCAAGAATGAGGTTAAAAGGACTTTTGAAGTCTTGTATAACAATTTAGGACATATTTTTTTGTTAACAAAAAATGTGTTAAAGGGGTTCAGGGGTCAGATTAAAAATAACAAAAATTGTCGGTAAATATTAAAATTTTCAAACTGTAGATGTCCTAAATGTTTGAAATATATTAGTAGATTGCAACAAAAGTTTTGAAACATCTCAGTGGATGTTTGAAATATTTCTCTAGATATTTGAAACATCTTCCTAAATGTTTGAGGATTAGGAGTGATGGGGGATAAAGAGGAGTGTTGCGAGATGGAAGAGCAAGGAGAGGATAGAGAGGAACGTTGCGAGATGGAGGAACAAGGGGAGGATGAAGAGGAGGAGGAGGGGGACTTCTTTACAAATAAGAAAATTTGGGGTTTTTAAACATTGTGTCATTAACACTAACCACAAAAGTGTCTCTTCTATCCCATTCTTAAAACTTATATCTTAAAAATCGATATAAGTTTTAAAGTGTCTTAAAAATTAAAACCCTTCGAGTAAGGTGCCAACTTGGGTCGCTAGTGTTGTGTATGGAGAAGATTAATGATGGTAATTATTCTAGAGGTAGGTTTGTGCATAATTTGATAAATATCCCGAATTACTGTACCAAAATAAAAAATTTTGATATTTGGTATTTCGATATTTTGGTATTCGGTATGGTATTTGATTTAAAACAAAATTTTATAATGGTATTAGGTATGGTATTTGAAAATTTTTACTTTTCTCTATTCTCTAAGAGCCCGTTTGGATGGGCTTGTTGTAGGCGACTTCTAAGCCAAAATCCATAAGTTAGGAATTCTAGCTTTTGACTTTTGGCTTATTTTTGTCATTTTAGCTTAAAAATAAGTGCTTAAAAGTACTTTTTTACTCTATCCAAACACTATAAAATGACTTAAAAGGTATTTTGGTTTTAAAGTACTTAAAATAAGCCAATACAAACGGTCTCTAAGTTTATCAATTAACTCTAAACAAGTAACATGACATTTCTAATGATCAAATTCATTCCTTTATGTGCAGTTTTCTCTCTCTGGTTTGATATTTGTTGGTTTTGGACAAACCTCTTGTCAACTAACATTTTTAGTTTTATATTTTTGAGTACTTTAATTAAGAATATTACAGTCTATGACTCACGCACTAGTTGGTATTCAAACCGAAATCGAAAGGAGAAAAATTAAATCATGCTGGTACGATATTGGTATAGTATTTTAAGAAATCGAATACCTAAAATACCGAATAGGCACCTGCGACTGGGTAACCGCGCCTGTGGTCACACCAGAACAGGGGCACCAACAGCTGTTTTAGCTGGTTTTTAGCCCTGTTAGGTGCCCGGGAGGCACCTGGGCCCACCCGAGCCCTAGTCCAAATATACCAACGAGTCTCAAATCATAATACGATCTCGCTCAAGCCTTCGGAACACCCAAAACAACGCTAAAACTCAAAATCACACCTCCAAACCCCAAGAACCAAACTTAGGAACTTTAAGTTTTATAGACTTCGCTAACAACGCGCCGAACCGACCTATTCAACTCGGAATGACACCAAATTTTGCAGGCAAGTCATAATTAACATAACGGAACTATTCCCGATCTCGAAATTCTGTTCAGACCTCGATAACACAAAAACACGTCCCAAACCAAAATAGGAACTTAAGGAACTTTTTATTTCAATATTGGGCTCCGAAATGCCACCGGGTCATCAAAAACCTATTCCGAACATACACCCAAGTTCACAATCATCACACGAAGCTATCGGAACTGACGAAACTCGATTCCGAGGTCGTTTACCCAAAATGTTGACCGAAGTCAACCTTGGCCTTAAAGGCCAACCTTAAGGAACCAATTGTTTCCATAGCACTCTAAACACCTCCGAAATTCGGACCACCAGTCGCCGCAAGTCATAAATCATAAAATGCCGCTATGGGAAGTTTCACTTAGGGAACCGGGGTCCGATAATGCAAAACTACCGGTCGGGTCGTTACAAGTAGCAAGATAGCTTGATCTTCTTCCTCGATTTTCACTTGTGGTTGGCGAGCTGTGTGATTAGTCCGTTAAACACATTTAAATGTGACAAAAAATTTGTACCTTCACCCATGTGTAGGGCGTATAACTGCTTCTTCAGGTACAATTTATTGTCAGCGTTTTGGACATGTATAGAGTTTCCAACCTTGTCCAAATTCCATGTGCGGTGTCTTCATCAATGATGTTATTTACCACATCATATGATAAGTGCAGCCTAATTGCACTAGCAGCGCTTTCATCTAAGTCAACCCAATCCTCAGCTTTCATGGTATCAGGCTTTTTGGCATCAATATCTAGTACCTTATGTAATCCTTATTGAATGAGCAGATCCCTCGTCCTTCTTTACCATGTTGAGAAACTGTTATCTCCGTTGAATTTTTCTACCTCGTACTTTACTCCGGATATTTTTTTCCACTGAATATAGTACTACCGACAGTGAATAGTACTTTTGTGAGTGAGAAGAACATGTGCTCTGATACAAGTTGTTGGGAATAAACCTTCACAAAAATAATATTCACAGTAATAAAAGTGGAATAATAATGTAGTACCTATAACGACCCGACTGGTCATTTTGAGCAATTGCGTCTGGCTCGGCAGTTTGAGGTCATGAGTAGCTTCACACAGTGTATTATGACTTGCGTGCATCATCGGTTCGGGTTTTGAGAGGTTCGGAAAGTATTTTCAGGAGTGACTCTCATTTGAGAAGCTCGAAGTTGAAGGAATAGACATGTCACGATCCAAACTGATGGGCCGCGACGGGTGCCCGAGTCTTACCTGTCGAACACCCCTAAGCATGCGTATAAGATATAAACCTGAATAACATCTGCTGAATTACGACAATAACATACATGAAGGAAACCTGCTCAAAGGCATATGTACATATATGCTCGGAATACAGTGGGCAAGCCGGAAAGGCTGCTACAGACAACTATATACCCAAAACGGAAAGCCGACAAGGCTACATACTATCCAACTATACATAACTGTCTAAAGACCTCTAATAGAAAATACAATTGTGCAAAGATGGGACTGGGCCACGTCATACCTATATATATATATATACAAGCATATCGTACCAAAATCAAAAGCAGCTCCGGATCAAGTGGAGCATGCCAACTCTCGCTGATCAAGGATCCTAAGAAGGGGGACCGTTAGTTTGTCTACCTACACCTGCGGGCATGAAACGCATGCCCCGAAAAATAAGGCGTCAGTACTCATAATGTACTGAGTATGTAAGGAATGATAATCAGTACATAAGAGACATAGATGAAACATGGCATAAGACTTGTAAGTCTAAATAATTTTGCAAATCTTGAAACAGTTATAATATCATGCACGTGCGTGTAAATGTCGTGTCATGCATAGATATAGGTGTACATAACATCATCAAGCCTCTGAGGGCACCCCATCATATCATCGCAGCCACAGTGGGCAAAATCATCAATATATACCAACTGATCAGGTGGTGGTGTGTATATAACGTCGTAACCTTTTTCAATATTTCTCAATGATAGCCATATATATGTGTAATTACCTTATTTACACAGAAAATTGACTTTTTATATTTTTAATGCTAAGTAATTATTTTAAATCATTTTTATGCACAAATGATATTTTTATTATTTATAAATTTTTTTACTGATTTAATTGGGTATTTAAAACCTAGCCCCTTTTCTTAAATTAATTCCGGACCTAGCCTACCTATTACCCCAGCCCAATGCACCAGCATAATACCCCCATATCCAATACTCATACCCTTCAAACCCATACCCATACCCGTTTAAAAACCTTGACTCAATTCCCTTTAAGATCCCAACCGTTGATCTCTGAAGATCAACGACTCACAATCACCCAAGCCCTTTAAACTAATCAACACCCCTAACCCTAATTCATTTCCCACCAGACGTCGTCACTAAACCCCCCTCCTCTCATCTTCTTCCCCTTTTCCCTTCTCAAACCCTAGCATCGTCACCCCATTTCCCCTTGATTCCTGCCAGAAATGGAATCATTTAGATATTCCTTACCTTATTTGGTCATATTTCTTTACCGGCTACTCATCTTTGGTGTTACTTAACTTGCTCGCCTCAAATGGCAAGCGGATCTTGAAAGATTCGAAGAAAATTTGGTTCAAAATCTCTTATATGTTGGTTATTTCCATCTGTATTCATCCGAACCTCTCTGAGTACGAATATTTTCGTATCTTTCAGTTAGGGTTTTCATATCCTTGATTCGAACCAGATTTGGTTCAATTTTATTTTGTTTTAATGTTATTCTTCGTCTATATTCACTTTGTTACTCCTCAATCGGTCTATATTTCGTTAAATCTTTTACTTACCTAAAACTAGGGTTTTACCCTCTTTAATCGGACCATATTTGGTTCAATATTATGTTTTTCTTTAATAACTCTCTGTCTGTACTCATTTTTTTACTAAGACATTTGATTCTTTACTTCTGACTTTATCGATTTTTATGGCTCACCCTTAAATTAGGGTTTCGAACCTTTTATTTAGGGCCCGATCTGTTTGATTATGTGAATATGTTCCCGTCTATGTTCATTCCATGAAACATGTGACTTTTACCCTTGTTTTCTCCGATGATTTTATGGTTTACGCCAAAATTTAGGATTTTGAAATCTTTTATTGAGATTTTAGTCTTTCCTTTTTGTATGGTACTGATATTTCCGTATTTTGTTCAATTTACCTTGTTCTCATTATTTCATTACCTTATTTGATCTGGAATTTGACTGTTGATTGATTCTGTGTAATACTTTCCCTTAATCTAAGTAGTGCTTGCCTGATTATACGGTGTTATGTTATGCTAATTGATTGAACCTGACTTCAATTGATCTAGAATTATTTTCATTCCATATTTGTGTACGATTGATTTATTACCTTATTTGTCTGCCTAATTGAGTACTATTTAAACTCTTTCTCCTTCTCCCCTTTGGGACAGACTCGAACTCTCAGATTCTCACTAAAAACTTAAGCTCTCTCTTATTCTGATTTATGTGCTAAGTGTCTCTGGTTTTGGTCGGCAGAAAGCCAAGGCCAAGTGGTTCTGGAGTTTAACTATTATGGCATATTTACTTGCTTTCTCACTTAATTGGTATGCCTGAACCCTTTGTAATTTCATTCTTTATGCTTTGCTCGGCTAGCATGCTTTAATTCCCAGTAAGATTTTGTCCTTTACATGATTCTATGATCCCATTTAGTAACACTGTTAATTTTGGATTAAGTTGTTTTGAATAATATGATTCCTCTCATAAGTTAGCCTAAGGTTTAATTTGTTTCATGCACTAATCTTACACCTTTTCTGAACTTTGCGTTCCTCAGGATACTATAAACATGTAATCAATTAGTTTGTTGCTTAACTCATGTGCATTGTCTGCTTAATTCATGTGTCTAGCCATTTTAATTGTTTCTGCCTGATTGTTTCTATGATTATGCAATGATTGTCTTAAGTACTATCATGAGTATTTAGATTAACTAGACTTCAACTTATTTAAACTATGTGCTAAGTATGAACATTGTTTGCTTCTTGGTGCAGTTCTGCCTGCAACTCTGTGTTCTAAACTTTCTTTCTTCTGAAATCAAACTATTCTTTTTAAAACCTGCCCCTTCTCCCTTCATGTACTAATTTTAAAACCTCATTCCTAGTCCCTTAGGTTCTCAACCACCCCAGTGTGAGCACTGCTTAGGGTCCACATGAGACTCCTCTGAACTCTGACACACTGACATATGGTTTTCCAATCTCTTATGAATTGCTTTCTGAATATGTGGTTCTGGTGTGAGCATTGCTCGGGGTCCCTGAGGCCCTTGGGAACTTTAACACACTGGAAACCTATTTCCAATGGATTGTGGAGGAATCAATGTGTTGTTGTTATGGTGGAAGGCCTGGTTCCCAGGTTTATTTGGGCCTATCAAGGCTCCCTATAGTGTAACTATTACCATTATATAATTCATTTGATGTTCTGGGTTGTAATAACTCCGAAATAACAGATTTGGGGATATTTAGTGAAGCTGGGGATTTTACTTATATTTTTTGTTAAAACTGGGTAGAAATCCTGGCTATAGAATTTAATTATGCTGATTGAACTATGTGAGCACCGTACTGTATTTAGAAATCCTGCCTATAGGACTTTCACGATCATTTTGATTCTGTATTTTACATTTGCATACTAGAGGTCCTGCTTATAGAACTTTCGTATAATTTTGTACATTAGAAATCATGTTCATAGGATCTATACATGTTTTCAACAAATGTGCATTAGCAATCATGCCTATAGGACCTTGTTGTTTGAGCTAATTATCTTTCCTGGCAATCTGTTTAAATTCTGGCCATATACAGTTAACAGATATCATGCCTATAGGACTAAAAATCAGTTTTAAACTTAGAAATCATGCCTATAGGATTTAAATCAATCTAGTTAATAGATATCATGTCTATAGGTCTAAAACCAGTTTCAGCATTTAGAAATCATGCCTATAAGGTTTAAGTCAATTCAGCAATTAGAAAGCATGCTTATAGGATTGAAAAAGGAATAAAACCTGTCTTTATAAGTTAAAATCAATGTTACACTTAGAAATCATGTCTATAAATCTATAATTAATAAGCTTGTAGAAATCATGCCTATAGGATTATGTCGATCGATTCTGAATTCAATCACTATTGTCAATCACTTAGGAAATATATTTGTAGGACTTAATAATGTTTCTAGGTTTATAATGGTGACATAGTACTGCCTGATGTGACCAGATTCATGTTGAATAAAATCAGTAAGCAAACAAATAGGTCTTAATGCTCGCCTTAATAGGATTGTCTCTGCACTCTGTTTTCTTACATAGATATCCTGCCTATAGGATCCCAAAGTTAATAAAGTTTGCTGAATTTAATTGCATGCTTTGGTTGTCTATGTGTGGAGGTCAATGTGAGCCCATACTTGTTATTTATCTGAAAGTCCTATTTGTTTTTGTTTGTCGCTTAGATTTCACATTTTTAAGTAACATAGGTTGGTCTAGCACTATCCCAAATAGAGGTCCTAATACCTCCAGGTTCATAGGAAAGGGACGAGTAGTGCACACATATGGAACGGGCTAGAATCTACTAGAACGTTTAGGTAACAACTTAAAGATAGTAATTGGGTAGTAAGGAGATGATATTCTGTGCGCTAATGCTATGAGTAACACCCCGACTTGAGGGAGTTACAAAGTATTGCATGGAATGATCCTATAGGCTACAAAAATTAGGACCCCCCCCTGCCCCATACTCTTTATTTAAGAAATAAATTGATTATTGTATTTGTCCAAATTGTTTTCCTTCCCTTTTTAGACTAATTCGCTTAATTTATGTTCGGTCGGGTGNAACGCCTGGGGGGACCAGGCGTTACCCAGGCCTTAGGGCTGTAACGCCTGGCCCTGCCTGGCTTTACCCAGGCTTTAGGGCTGAAACGCCTGGGCCCCGGGACAGTGAGAAACCGAGTTTTGACGGGTTTTAAGTGTTTCCAAGTTAAAATAGAAGTCTTGGAGATGTTTGGGGTTCATTCTAAACATATAAATAGACCCAAAAACATCACATTGTGGGGCTTATGCAAGAATTTCGTGGGAGGATTCGACAGAGGATTCTACTCAGTTTTTCTTCTCT